>VDFB02233195.1:0-11319 GCA_007258455.2 Sequoia sempervirens | reverse complement strand
GCTATGATATGAAGCTAGGATGATTCTACATATGCTCAAATGCTAACTATGAATATACTAATCTAAAATGCAACTATAAAGCAAAGTGTGATATAAAATACAACTATAAAGCAACATATGACTCTACAATGCTAAATATGAAGCTAAACATGATTCTATATGCAACTACAAAGCAAAACATGATTCTAACTATAAGACTCCAAATGCTCCAATGCTCAAATCTATTCCTGCATGATAACTCTACTCAAATGTGGGATGCAAAATACAATGGAAAAGGGTTGTATTTATAGGCTTTTCCAAGCATCTTGTGAGGTGGCAACGATTGACGGTCTAGATTCAAACAAGAGGGATGAATAGTGGAGATGATGAAGAGAATCAAGAAGGTGTTCCCTTGACCAAAGACAACATGCCAAATGTATGGAGGAATCTCTTGACCAAAGAAAACATACCAAATGGATGGAAGAATCAAGTGTGTGAGAGAAAGACCATGTGTTTGAAAGTTTGTTGAAGAAGTGTGTGAGGAATAAGCCATGTGTTTGAAGATAATTCTAATTAAAAATTAGAATTATTTAATTTCATGTGACCTTGGTGAGGTGGCATGAAAAGTTTTAGACATGTACTTGAATTCCTAATTTGGGATTAATGAAACTTAATTAAATAAAACAAGCTTATGGAAATTCGTTTATTTAATTAAATTAGAAGAATATGATTTTAGATTTGGAGAATTAAAGGATATGAACCATATAAATAAATTAAGAATTTATTTATATGTAGTCGACTATAAATTAAATAACTAGTATTTAATTAATTAAATGTCTTGACCTATTTTAGGTGTATATAGATGGATAGGAAAGACCAGGTCTTAGCTAGACCAACTTGAATGGCAAGTTTCCTAAGGAAGCCTTGATTCGAGTTCTATCTACCCATAAGGAAAATCTGAGTTGAGTATGCCAATCCTTAGGATTACTTTCTAATAGCTTCTTAATCACTTCCAAAATATTTTTGTTCATAGACTTAGCTACTCCATTCCCCTATGGGTAGTAATTAGAAGAATACTTTAACACAATCTTATGCTCATATTCCCATTGAATAAACTTTGCAGAAGATAAAGTATGGACATTGTCACATACTAGGGCAAATGATACTCCAAACCTGGTTACGATGCATTCGTTAAGGAATTTGATGACAACCTCGGTGGTGTTGTTCTTACAAGGTTGAGCTTCAGTCCAACACGTACAATAATCGGTTGCCATCAAAATAAATTTGTGACCTACAGAAGAATTGGGGTTAATCACACCTACAAAGTCTAATGCCCATTAGGAAAATGGCCTTACCTCATACACTGGCTGTAGAGGAATTGTTGGATTACATTCCTTAGATGCGGAAGTCTGAAATGTATGACATGTCCTCGCATGTTGATGAGCATCATGGAACACATGGGGCCAATATTAACTTGATCTCAAAATTTGGTGAGCCATGGAATCAACAGAACCATGTCTGGCATGAAATTCCGTTATGGCTTGTTTCGCTTGCTGTTGATCAAGGTAGCATAGATAAACACCCTCAAAGTTTCTTTAGTATAAAGCTCCCCCTTTAAGAATGTAGTGGGAATTCTTCAGCCTGAGTGCTCTCCTTTGAGTGGCATTCATCCCCTTAAGGCATTTGTTATTTGGCAACATAAAGATCAAATTAGTGTACCAAGGATCATTTGTAAATGATTATATCATGTACTGCTGACAGGTAATCTTAGCATTGAAACATCTACCATTTCCTTGGATAAGCCTTGTCCTTTGACTAGCTTCATCAGGTGGATTTCAAGATCAAACTCTTGTAAGATTTCCATCCACTTTCCTTGTCTCTCTCCTAGTTCACTCTGCATAAGAAGAGACTTTATAACAGGGTTAGGGACTATGGCAATAATTTGACTGTGGATGATGTAATGTTGAAAATTCATGACAACTCGAACAATTGCAAAAGGTTGTTTCTCCAAGGGTGGATATCTAACTTTATCATTTTTAAACGGAGAGCTCATAAAAGCAATGGGCATTTCATCTCCTTCACCTTTTTTTTGTGTCAAAACAACAACACAAGAATGGTTAGGTGTAAAAGAATATATATAAAAAGGCTTCAGATAGTTAGGGCTGGTTGGAACCGATGCTTCTGAAATAGACTATTTAATTTGTGAGAATGCAGATTTAGCCTCATTGCTCCACTCAATCTTAGCATCCTTTTTCATCATTTCGTTGAGGGGTTCGATGATCTTCGCAAACCTAGTTATGAATTTCTGCATGAAGTTTATCTTTCTAAAAAAGGACCTCATCTCATTTTTGCTACTAGGTATGGTTAGTTTCAGAATGGATTCCACTATGTCTGGGTCAACCGAGATTCCCTTCTTTGATATTATGTGGCCTAGTAATTTTCCTTTTGAAACTCCGAACACACACTTTTTTGGATTAAAGGAGATTCCATAAATTATACACTTTTGAAGGACCTTTGACAAGTTTGCAACATGGTTTTCTCTATTCTTTGAAAACACAATCAAATCATCCACATATATAATAATACACTTACTTACCAAGTCCTTGAATGCCATGTCCATTTCTCACTGAAAGGTAGCTTCAACATTGATAAGACCAAATGGAATCCTTCGATAAGAAAATGTCCCCCACTTAGTAGTGAAGGCGGTCTTCATCCTATCCTCTTATTGACCATTACCTAATTGTATCCTAAATATCTATCTAGGAATGACATCATTTGAGAACCATTTACTATTTGTAGCACCTCATCCAAAGAAGGAAGAGGATAATTGTCTTTCTCAAATGCTTTGTTAAGGTTTCTAAAGTCACCACATAACCTGATCTCTCTGCTCTTTTTACAAATAGGAGCCAAGTTAGCAACCCAAGTCGAATGTCTAACTGGAAAGATTATCCTTGCAGATAACAACTTTTGCACTTCCTTTTGAATTAAGGGCTCGATCAGGGCATTAAATGGGCACTGCTTTTGGTGAAAAGGCTTTGCTTTAGGCTTCAAGGGGATAGTATGTGTCATAACTGATGTATCAAACATTTTCAAGTCTTCATATCCCCAAGCAATTGTTGTTATATCCGATTTTAATGTTGACAAGATTTTCTCTCGAATATGTTTGAGGCAAGTTTTTCCAATAAACACATTCTTCTCAAGGCATGAATCCGCAAAGTTAACTGACTCGAGTACTTCCCTCCATTAGTGTCAGTAGGTAGCTTTTCATGGGCTCAAGGATCAGAATCAAAGATCCTCTTCAATGCCACCATTCCCTTAGGAATGTTGTTTGTTTAGATTCACTATCCCTTCTGCATCACATGTTTCTTGATCCCACTCCCCCTGATCTTTGTCTAATTCATCAATAATTTGTCCTTCAAAGATGTTTGAACTTGCTAAGAAGGCAAGTATATTTTGGTCATCATCAAAGACCTAAAAAAATTCAAACGTTAACTGGAATGGCTAGGATCAACACTAACTCCACTGAAAACCTCTTCAACTTGGAATCTTGCATGGGTTCCAAGGTACTGGAAGCCACAACAAGTGCATCTGCAATCTAGTTGTCCTCTCTGGAAATCAATTTGATCCCAAAGGCATCAAATTCCTCTATCATATTCCATTTTCTATTTCTGTACCCAGCCAGCCTCTTGTTATGGCATGTGTACTGACTGTGAACCTGCTTGACAATGACCTCAAAATCTCCCATAACTGTCAAAGCTGTAACCTTTTCTGATGTGCAAACATCAGTCCTCTGTCCAGTGCTTCATACTCCACCACATTATTGGTACAACCGAACTGCAACCTATAAGAAGCAAAGTATTTTTTCCCTTTTGGGTTTGTTAATTCAACTCCTACCCCACTTCTTGATTTAGACTTAGAACCATCAAATTTAAGAACCCATAATTGATCTAGGGCGGGTATTTCTTTCCTAGGATGAGCTGAGGGTAGTTGTTGGTAAGAAATAGGTGGTGACTCAGACTGGCTTAGAACCTCTTGACATGGGAAGTGAGTTGAACGATGATCATCAAAAATTTCACTCAAATTTAAGACCTGTGCAGAGACTTCTTCGTGAATTTGATCTTGATTAGTGGGTTCACAATTGGTTATTGGTTTTAGAAACCCCCTTGGAATTGGAATATTGGTAGGGGCTGGTGTATCAGATAGTTTATGAGATTCTACCATCTCATTTCTCAAGGTAGAACATGAAGCATGAGTCTGTCTGATTTGGGAAAGGACTTCTTCCTGTGTAGTGTGAGTTCGTGTGAAAATAGTAGCATCCCTAGCTTCAAAAGAGAACTGATTCAAGGGTGTTTTAGGTTGGTACTCACAGTTTTTTGTTGACTGATATACATGGTTCAGGATGTTTGCATAGGGTTGACATGTCAACTCAGAATGACTTTGGTAATGAATATTGCACCAGTTAGGGAGTAGTGAGCTCCATAGATCAACCTCCTCTCCTAGAAGCAACCTATCTTGTTGCGATTTTATAATCAAAACCTATTGGATGACAGTGGTCATTGGGTCATTGTGTTCTAAAGGTTGTAGGCTATCAGGATTGAACATTGAAAAGGTCAAGATTTCCACTATTTTATATACTCCTATCTCATTTTCAAAGTAAGCTACCTCATTAGGACAATCATACTTAGTAATTATATGTTTGAGATGAGGCTCACTTTCAATCCTAATTTGTGTTGCTACCCCTTTCCATGGCAGCCACATGTGTGAAAAGTCTAAAGATAGATAACCCTTGATGCTTTTCATTAGGTCTTAGCTTAAAAGCATGCCATATGTCTCGGGGATATCAGCCACCTAAATATCCATATAAGTTTGGATTTGTGGGTCTAATCCAACCTACACATGAATATTTTTCAGTTCTCCTACCACATTAACCTTATTTTTATCTAACTAAATTACCTTCTTGTGAGTCTGAAGCAGATTCAAACCTAACTTTTTACAAATGGAAAATGACATGACATTACCTGATGCTCCAGAATCCAAGAGGCAGTTGTGCAAATTAGTTCTAAAGATTCTCAAACTTCGAAGGAACGGTGGGGTCCCTATCTTACCTTTGTACAAGACCGCATTCATTTCATTGGTTGGTGTCACCTTATTCTTTCCTTTTGACTAATCTACCTCTTCCAAAGCTCTCAACACGATATCGCATTGGGTAGGACACCAATTTAAAATATCAAAGAATGACAATGAAGTATTTTGTTTCTACATCTTTGAAATAAAATAAAATTCCATATCATTTTTTGTTTAATACTTAGGAACAAAAGATGAGTTACCTTTATTTTGAAATTTAGGCAGCCCTTTCGGTGGAGGTGGGTTATTATCAACATTTTTATTGGGTGGAGCCATGGTGTTTAGAGGAGAAGATGTGGTGAATGGGCCTTTATTCTGATTCCTTAGAAAATGACCCCCTTTTGATTGGAAGTCTTGAGCATCATATACATCCTCCTCTAGCTCATTTTCCTCTTGTCTAGGGAAAGGAGGCTCTTCGTCAAAAATTTCATAAGCCATGACTGTATCTGTGGATCCACCATTCTTATTGGAAGCACCTTGCAATGGGGCATTATCTTGTGCAATCTTGACCATCTTTTCCATCTCTGGACAGTTAACCTCAGAATGTGTTGTAGTGTCATGCAACCTACACCAATTTGTCATAAAATTGAGATCTACAACATTTGCAGTGTGTGGTTTGTCATCTCCAGCTTGATAGTTATGGGAAACTCCCCCATTGTTAGGCCCAGTATTCCATTGTCTGTTGTTATTGGATCTTTGATTGTACCCCCTATTTTAGTTATGGTAATTTTGATTGGGGAAATTCTGATTTTGGAAATTCCTTTGGTTTTGATTGGAATTCTAGTTGGAATAATTACCTTGATTGGAATACCCTCCTTGGTTTTGGTAATTTTGGTTTTGGTTTTGATTTTGAGGGGGGTTATACTTGAGTTGTGCCATCTCACTAGTCACTTGAGATAATGTTTTCTTAAGGGTCTCTAACTCTGTTGTTAGGTGAGTAGTATGTTCACTTTCTACAGTGGTTGCAACTAATATATGCATCATGGGATTAGATCCTCCAACTTGATTATGGGGATTTTGAACTTGTTGTGAGGGATTAGGAGTTGGTCCATTAAAGAATAATTGTGGAGATGGAGATTGTAACTTGGCTAAGGGTCCATAAGTGTAGAATGAGAGCATTCTAGGACTATATTAAACAATGGGGTAGGATTAGGTACCAGTATATAAAAATTAAGATCCACAAATTTAGGGAATCACTGGAGCTGCATGAGATGACTGCCCTGCTGATCTTTAGTTCACTTGTTGATGACTTTTTTATCAAAAATATGATGCACAAAGAGGGAAGGTAGAACCGCTGAGAATCTCCAGTTAAAGTCATGTCATGATCCTGCAAAATAGGAGAGAAAGAGGGAGTTGTGCAGCTGACCATGTCATTAGGTGTCCATCAAGAACAAAACATTCCACTACCACTTTATTCCTGTGTTTTATGCTCAAGCATGTACTCATCATAATTAGTAAACACTTGTTAGAGCACATATTCATCTGGCCCATCCACCCTGGAACTGTCTTCAAACTTTACCCTTTTCAATTCTATAGAAGCAAACTCTTGCATATGCCCAAGTTTAATAAGTTCTCTTCTAGCATCCTTTATCTCCTCCTTGATTTCCATAAGTCTATCAATCAACAAGTCATCACCATCATCCCCCTTGTGCATTTCCTCCTCAAACCTACTATTCCACTTTTCCTTAATTTTTTCAAGAGGGAGGCCATCTTTTAGAGGGATGTCTTCATTTATAAGCATATCAATGACTGCTCCCAACTCCTCAATTTGTTCATACAAATCCTTCCCAGCCTGTTGTACCTCATTCCTATGATAAAAAATGATTGAGGACCAGAACCTAAGAATGTTGATGGTATTTTTAGTAAAGTTTGCATTATCCTCCTCAAGGATGGACTGCTCCAACAAAGTTTGTTTTGACAACTTATTGATGTCCTTCAACCTCTTTGTATATTCTCTATTTTTATCTGCTTGTATCCTAAGATCCTTAGCATGTGAATTCACATCACTAACCAACTCCAATGCATCATCATGAGCTTTATAACTTTGAACAAGCAACTCCTCCACTTCTTGGTTCAACCGATCAATCCATCTGTCCAACATCCCTACCTTGCTTCTCATTTCAACAAGGTCATCGACATCTTTCTTGCTTAACAAAATGGGTGTTGTAGGAGCAGCAGATTGTGTAGAAATAGGAGAGGATAGGTCCTTTAAGAACCTATGCAATTGATCTAATTGAGCCTTGAGCTCATCTTTCCTTTTCTTGTCCTTCACCATCCTTGACTTGGTAGAAGATGCCACAATATCAATTAAGTCCATTTGCTGATTTCTTTTAGGCCTTCCCAAGTTCACAGTCCCTAGCTAATAATCACCTAACCGCATATCTAATTTGTCCTTGTCTAACATTGGAATGGCACACTTAGCCACAATATCTCCAATATCTCTCAACCTAGTGGAGTGAAGGACCCTAGCCCTTTTCTTAGGCCTCTCCTTCTCAATCTCTTTCATCATCTCATCCCAGTTCAAAGGCTGGGGATGGACTATTTTCTTTTTCTCCAAGTTAAGCTTTAACCATGTTGAGGCAGCAGGAGTAGTAACCACTTGTTGTGAGGAAGAAGCAATGATAGAGGAGAGAGGTTGCAAAATTGTCACCTTAGGTTGAGAATCAACTTTTGGTTGTTTATCTTTTTTAGCAACTTCTTTTGCAAGCCTCTCAACCTCAACTTTCTCTCTTTCGTCTTCCAATCTCCTCTGCTCATACATCTCATCTCTCTGTTTCTCTAATTGCTTAACCTTTTCCCACATTGCCTTTGCTTGTTGCTCCCACGTAGCCTATTCTTTTGCTTCCTTCTTCTTCAGCAAGAGCTCCTTTTCATTTTTCTTTCTTTGGGCTTGCTCTACAACCTTGAATTTGGCTTCAAGTTCCTCTTTTTCCCTTCTCTATTAGGCCTTCTCTTCCCCAAGGTCATGGATCTTTTGTAAGAGGGCTAACTTTTCTCTTTCCTCCTTGAGTTTCAACTTTGCTTCCTTTTCCTTGTGCTGCCTTGCAAGCTCTTCAGCTTTGGCCTTAGCTTCTAATTCTTGTTGTTTGGCCAGTGGTTCAACTTGTGCTTTAGCATCAACTTCCTTCTACTTTGTAAGTGCCTCAACTTGTGCTTTGGCATATGCTTCTCTCTTAGCATCCTCAAACAATTTCCATTGATTTTCTGGAGTCAACACATGTTCTTCCTCAACATTTCCAATGTTGTCAGCAAGCACAACTTTGGCAGACTCATCACCTGACTATGTGGCCTCAGAATCAGAACCAATGTCATGAATTTCAACCTCCATTTCATTATGTTTATCCTTTTTAGCTTTGATCATGAAGGCTTCCTTGAGGTACTTCCCTAGTGGAATCTTCTCGAAGGAGAGGTTGAGATGAAGTTCCTTCACCAACAGTAGTAGCTTCTTCTCCTTGTGGCTCATGAGTATCTAGGGCAGGTATTTTTGGATTAGCCTCTCCTCTAGAGCTAGGAGAGATATTCTAATTGCTCCTTAGGAGCTATTCTCCTCTTTGTTCTCTTGCATCCTTGGGTGCCTTGTGCTTTCCTCTTCTTTGAAGTTTGAGCCTCTGGCTCCTTTATCCTCATCACCACCCATTGTATACTTCTATCCATTATTGTCCTAAAAATCTATTTAATATCAATAAATTCTTCCTCATCCCAATTGATGGGGTCCAAGTTCTTGGTACCAATGTTTTTTGCCTCATAGCCAGGATCCAAAGCTACACCATCATTAGATAGTGTATCAGAAATGTCCTCTTTTACTCCAAAGTCAATTATCAATGGAATAGGAAGCCTTTCATAGCTTCTCTTTCTGACATCATACTCATCTTGCAAATCCATCCAAAAATCTTCCAATATATTAAAATGCTTCTCAAAAACAATAGGAAGCAAACCATTCATCTTATGTTTTGGATCAAAGTGCTTCTGGGATGTATACAATCCAAACCTTAAGTGACTCAACTCATCACATACTGCTTTTGCAACCACAATATGAGCACAATTATATTCTCCCAACTTCATGGGAAACTTGTGGCATCCTATTTTGTGCTTACCTGCAAACTTTCCATTGACGACCAAGGCCTGATATATGAATTCCATGAGGACAATCCTATCATTGCAACATCTTGGGAGTAGGTGAGGATGTCCATCAAATCCTGCCAACTGAAAGTAAGAGAACTTGGGGTATTGGATATACCAATGTCCCCATTCAACAATGAAAGCCATGTCATCTCTACTCAACTTGTATCCAACATCTCTAGTTAGTTGGTTAATGATGACATAAAGGAATGCATCATTAACCCTTCTATAATGTGGCTTTGATGTTTGCAAGGTTAATTGATCATAATGCTCCCATGCCTTCTTCTGTCTAGGAGCTTCCCCTAATGTTCCTACTGCATTCAATCTAGGAAAAATACCCATCCTTGCAACGACATATACAACATATGAAGTCATGAAGAAGGTCTTTGTCTAATTCACTTTGATCATTTGATTGTGTATGCTATCCGACAAGATCATTTCCCAATAAAATTATTGTTTTCCATCCAAAATTTCCTCAATAAAAGGAAACATCCACTCCTTGAAGCATATAGAATCTCTTTTCCCAAATACCTTGGACAACATTATGATCAAATCATCAATATCCTTTTGGAAATCTCCCCTCTTAGGTTGATCTATCACCTTAGTCAGAGACTTGTTTTTATCCTTTAACCACTTCTTGTTCATATGAGCCCTATTGGTTTCTTTATGGTTGTTGAATAATTGCAATGCCTTTGCCTCATTTAGTTGCTTACGGTTCTGAGGGGTAGGAGCATTGAACATAAACTTCATCATTTGTGTGGGGAGATCAATGATTACATTGCCTTGAATGTCCACACATTTCCTTATTGTAGGGTTGTAAGCCCCTGCTGCTATGATTATAAGCTCCAAACATTGGACTGATAGTGGGAAAATAGTCACATGTTCCAGCCCAAATTGGGCTATCCTCAAAGTTCTCCCAATCACATCTTCAGAGAAAATGTCTACTGACAACTCCTCATAGTTGAATGGGCCTAGATTAGTATCAATAATATCAACCCAATCTGATTCTAACTTGCTTGCAATGAGAGTAGCACTCTTGTGCTTGTATCTCAAGGTATAGGGTAGTTGATCCACCTTTATCTTCTTAGGCTTCGTGGTGCACTAAGATGGTTCCAAAAAGGGCTATGGCTACTTTTTCTGAAATTGTAAAATAATCGACCTTGGACGTGAAATTGAGGATAGCTACACTAAAAAATTTTTGATGGAACAAAAACAAGGACCGCAGTGCTCCGAGTCTACTTTCTAAACTACTAATTTATTTTGAAAATGGTTGAGATTAAGGGGTTCAAAAGAGGGACACACAAATTGCTGTTGTTTCTGTCATAAAAACATAACATAGCAACTCTTGTGTGACCCGAGCACGGTGGAATTTTTTGTAGTATTTTTAAAATCGCTCCGGTCAGAAGTTAGATAACAATATGTAGTAAGGACTAGATATTTTCTAATAATTTTTTAATGAATATTTGATTTTTTATTAATTTTCTAAGTGGGCACTTCCTAAAAAGCAGAATTTTGGCCGTGCTCCCCCTAAATTTTTTTGAAACTAATAGATTTTTAAATTTTTTTTTTTAAATTGTAGAATGGAGTCTAGTTTTTAGAAATATAATTTATTTCAAATTTTGATGAACGGTTAATTTATAGCAAAAAAAATACCAAACACTACTTTTTGAAGAAAAACGGACATACAAACAAAAGAAATTATGGATGAAAGGCTTAACATTGTTAGAAAGTGAAAAAAATTACATCGCTGGAAAGCTAATAAAGAACCTAACATTACCCATGTGTTCAATTTTCTTGATATTGAACTAGATGCAATCTTGATGGTGAGCACGAACCCGATTATG
Organism: Sequoia sempervirens; assembly: GCA_007258455.2. Taxonomy (NCBI): domain Eukaryota; kingdom Viridiplantae; phylum Streptophyta; class Pinopsida; order Cupressales; family Cupressaceae; genus Sequoia; species Sequoia sempervirens. The sequence continues at coordinate 253 of VDFB02233195.1, read as the reverse complement.
TGAAAATTTGTTGAATTTGGAAAAAACACGTCTCTGGTCTTTGGGAATGCCCTCCAAGCCTTTGGGTTGGTATTCCAAGGCAAATACCAAAGCTAAGGCTCGAGGATTTCCAATGCAAAATATAACGCGTTCGCGTTATTTTTTGCTTTTGACATTTTTCCTCTTCGGGGAGCATTACTATAACGCGTTCGCGTTATGTTTTGCTTTTGACATTTTTCCTCTTCGGGGAGCATTACTAGCAACAAATACCGCG
>VDFB02233194.1:0-10445 GCA_007258455.2 Sequoia sempervirens | reverse complement strand
GAAAACAATATTCAATGAAACACTATGAAACCAAATGCAAGCACTAGATATAATAATTACAAATCTAAATTCAAAACAATTAGAATTTTATTCTTCATGGAAAAAAAGTTGTGTTGTATACAATGAGCATCACTCCTTAAAAATGGTGTTTACTAAAAAAAACTAGTTTTCAAAGGAGATGGAAAAAGAAGTGCAATCTGATTCCAAAAATTTTGAAAAAATTATATTTAGAATCTACAAAAAAAAAATGTTACAAATCACTAGTTTGCATCATCTTCAAATTCCTCACGGTTTAGTAGCTATAGGTGCCTGGAAATGAAGATTTAGTTAGAAAAAATCAATTTCGTGTCTAGTTTGGCTAAAAATTGTAAACCAGTATTGTGGGATCACCCCATGATGTTTAAGGTGCATATATTTGCATTTGAACTTTTTGATCATGTACTTGGCACACTATTACCCTGGTTCCTTATTTATTGGTGTATAACATCAAGCATAATATCTAATATAGGTTTCTTATATAATTTCAATATGATGATAATCTATCCTCCCTCTCCCATCCATATCTTCATCATCCTTATCTTCCCTTGTCCATCCTTATCTATTTCCTCTTTTCATCCTTTATCCTTTAACTTTGTCATCTATTTCGAGAGAACATCCATGGTGCAGGAGCACCCAAATCTTGTAATGCCTTCAAAAGGTTAATTTGTTAAATTTGTAATGTTCAAGTCTAAAATGATGTTTCAAGGCCCTGTAATTATTAATTTGAATGTATGTAATAGGTTTAAGGTGGTCAAACTGGGAAAAAAGACAAAACTTGCATTATTGCAATGTTGTTGAAAGTTGTTACATTGATAAAAAGTAAGAAAATTAGGCATATTAAGAGTTAAAAGGTAGTTTGAATCGATGGAGGAAGTTGGATAGTTAGTTACTAAGTGGGAAACTTCTATAAAGAGCATTGTGAGGTGAGAAAAGGAGATCTTGATATTCGTGTAATCAAAAAATTTAAATAAACCCCTATTTTCTATGTTAGGAGCAATATTTTCCCTTTTTTAACCTTTATCTTGATTGTTTAGGAATTTCAAAAGAAAAATTCTTGTGTTATCATATTTAGGAAGGTGTTAGTCTTTATTTCAAACAGTTGAGAGGTCATTTTTCAAGAAACAAGAGAAAAAGAGAACTTCTTGTGTCTTGGGCAGGGTTCCCTTCACAGAGGTTTTGAGGGTCCTTAAGTGATTCCATGGCCATTCCACCAACATAGGGTTAGTTGTTTAGTGGAATGGAAATCATTTAATTTCTTTTCAATGTAGATATTCTTGTGTGTGCAAGGGTATCGAGAGTATGAAGTTGTGTTGTTGTTTTCAAAGCAATTTCTGAGTTTTCCACTTGAAGGAGGTTTTAAGTAGGGTGTTGAATAAATAACATATGCATGGGGTAGAAGATGATTCCAAAAGATTTTTAGACACATTGAAGCATGTTTCAACTGTTGGCTGGAGTGATTGAGGTTTGTAAGGGTGATATTCATGAAACCCTCATTATTTTTGGTGTTTTCACCCTATAAACAATGGTTTAGTAGAACAGTATGTATTTGAGCCTCTTAAACCATTAAAATGATAAAATTCTGAGTTTTGTAACATTTCTAAGGACTATTTGATTTTCCTTGATGAATTGGTGGAGTTTAGAGACCACTTTATTTGATAAAATGAGATAATTGGAAGCTTTTACTAGTAGGGCAATCATTTATTTCAACTTTTTTGTCAAACAACAATACTCTATGATTTGATATGTTAAATGGGATTAAGAAGGGTCTCCAAATTAGTTATGAGATGATTAGCATGATTTTTTCTATAAATTTATTCACCTGATTCAAGGGTTGGTTGAACTACTAGAGGTGTATTGTATTGTTTGCTCAAAACATAGAACATGTTGGAACAGTGAACAAAATGACATTAAAAGTTTGATTACTGTCAATTTGATGATATGATACATGACTCTATATTTTTCTAAGGTCTATGAGGTAGGTTGGTGATTTTGATGTGTGGAGTAGGAATACTCAATGATCAATTGGACAATGAGGAAGATTTGTGGCTACAAAAGGTGAAAGGTTTGATAGAATAGAGTTTGGGTATGAATTCTTGGTTTGTTTCAATATAATAATGATGTTTACAATTATTTAGTTGTCTGATAGAAAGTAAGAAGGAAAAATTATTGATATTTTTCCTTGGATAGTGAGATGTATTGAGGAGTCAATGAATGAATGTTAGAATATTGAAAGGTTTAGTGATTTTGATTAGGTTGTTACTTTGAAGTCAGATAGATTGTTGAAGGTTAAAATTTTTTTGTGTTTGATAAAGATATGGATTACTGATTACTGATGGTTTCCTTATGAATGGTTGATGAAAATGAAGGATTTTGTTAAGTTGATAGGTGAATTTGATGAATAAATGAAGTAATTTCAGTGAATAAATAATTTGATTTTCTCCTAATTCAATTGGGGTTTGATTTACCCTAATGAATGATGTTGTGGAAGGTTATTGGTATGATGCTTTGCATCAATCCATGTTGATTAAACTTTCCCATCCTTTCAAGGTAGAATACCAATATCTCCACATCATTTTTCCTCATCCTCATCAATGACAGGTGCATCATACTTAAGTGGTGAAATGGGGGATCTAGGCTCAATTCCTAACCTAGATAAATTGTTTCCACTTTAAACATTTGGTATCCAAAATTAACCAAGATACAATTTGTTTATATCATCCTTAAGGAATAGAAAAATAGGATTGTTAGGGTTTTAGTCCCCTTTTTGTGTGTGTATTGGTGTGACGATGCAGTCAACTAGGTGATTTAGGACTAAGCTAACTAAGTGACAAAATATTGAAATTACAAAAAAAAATAACATAAAAAAAAAGTGTATCTAAATACAAGACACATAGAGGAACTTGGTGTAGAAACTTGGAGAAAAACTTGTAGGGCAAGAGTGTTGGGCACCCTAGTCTAAAGGTGCAAAAATATAGGGTTTCAAAGCTTGTACAAGTGTGATAATTTTAAGGCACCTTTGATAGCAAAAATCAGGATCTAAAGTCCAATAGAACTTAGGTAATCAATATTACGTAATATTTTTATGATGAGTACATGGAAGCATGAATTAGGTTTTAGGAGCCTTGAGATAGCAAATTCACTTCAATTAGTTGTATACCTATTAACCTAAAAAATATATAGAGGGAGAACGGTTTTGTCATATAGGGGTTTGACTTCGTCAAACCTTGTATTGATGTTTCAAGTTCCCCAATGGAAATGATGATAGATGGTGAATATTGCATTCTTTCTAGGTAGAAAAGGAAAATAAATAAAGAAAATGGTAATGAAATAAAATGATATTTTACCACTTAGGTCTATCCAAGCCTTGTTCAACTGATGCATGCATTCCAATCTCACACAAGGAGGATGAATAAGTATCATTAATATCCTATAAATTTTAGTACACATAATAATAATAGTTGAGAAATATCATACAATAATTGAACATAAGTTATTTTTCTTATTATAGATTGTAACTAGCTTGATATTATGCTTGTCTTGCTTCTAATTTTGCACTAATTTTCTTAGTTCCCTTATTACTAGAGAGTGAGATAGATTATATTTCTTCTTCAAGATAAAGATGGAAGAACTCATATATATGAATCTATACTTATTTCAAATTAACCATTAATTATTCCAACAAATGTATTTAAATTCTTAAACACATTAAAGTTGACTTTCAAATTTGAGGTTTTGGGCATGAATAGCCAGAATAGGGGCATTGAGTGCCAAATTCAAGGAAAATTTAGCTCTAAAAAATATTGAGAAATAAGTATGTAATTATGTTTCCTGGAAAAGTTGTAAAATAGGTACATCATAGGCATAATTAAGTACATGCACCAAAGGGGGACCCAAAGTTTCTTAGTGTAAAATTGTGAGAAGTAACAAATTACGACACTAAATTTAGCACCCAATTTTGTAAGAGTATGTACTTATGTCCATATCCACATTAAATTATTGAGAAGCCAAAGTATCTTCATTAAAACATAGTAGAGATAGGACAAGAAGCTGAGAGATGTGATAGCCCCCTGACTTATGATCCTATCGAACTACAATGTTAAGATAAAAATAATGCATCAACATAAGACACAATGCAAGAAGCCATACACACATATGCATCAACTAAAATAATAACATGAACCATACATAAATCATACACGAAGCATACAAGAGGTATACAACAAAAATATTTTCATGTGCACTATCTAAAGAAAAATTTCAAGTCAACAAAGTAAGGACACCTTGGTATAAGTTTGTCTTGATACCAAGAATCATTCCCCAAATGCAAAAAACATAGATCAATTCTAAAAAGGATAGAATAATTTATCAATTCAATTTCTTCAAAGGAATAATGCATAAAAATAGATGGGGAGCAATAAATACAAATAAGGAAGGCTGCATGACTCATGCACTAGCTTGATCGATCACTAGGGGTCATGTAGATCAAAATATTCTCATGAATCATAAACTAAGAAGTTTTTTATGTTATGCAACAATAAGTGCGATAATTCATGCCCTATAAAGCACACATACTATCAACTTGTGTAATCCTATAGATTTCTCATAGAGTACACTGATCCATAGACTAGGAAGTTACATTATGCTAGGTGATCATGTGTTGCTAGTTTTCATTAGGAAGTGTACAAATTAACATCATAGGGGACAAATTGATGATTAATCCTCAAGGAGTGTTATGAAAAACATCACCACATGGGGTGCACATGAATAAACCAAAGATCAAGAAGTGTGAGTGGTAAAGGGTGCATGTTGTAGCATTGTAAATTATTTCCCTTAACAATTTCACTCCATGTTTTGTCGCACTCAATTTATTGGACCTAATTAAGCTCCTAAATTCCTAAATTATACATTTTGAGGCCCATTTTTACCGTTTCTCAATAGATTAAAAGAATTTAACAAATGCATCCATTTAATGTGTTGCTCCTGACACCTCATGTCCTAGAAAATGGTGTCGAGATTGGGATTCCCTAGGGGGTCAAAGTATTCCTATTGTGTTGGGACAAAAATTTTAATATGTTGGTGTTGATATTTTAAGATTCAAACCAAAATTTCAAAGGTTATCTATTAGGATCTAATTTTTGGGAAATGGAATAAATGCCTATAAGTACCTAGTCATTTCATCACTTGAGAAACTAGAACCAAGAAAGAGATTTTATAAGAAAACATTATTATCAAGAGAAAGTGAAGAGTAGAATTTCAGGAATTTATAGTAGTAATTCAAGATCCAAACATCATTTCAAAGTGTATGTGAGTTCATGTTTTTATTTTTTCATGTTTTTTAAGGCTAACTCTCTTTGTAGGTCTCCAATAAATTCAAGCAATCAAGCAAGCAACATCCAAGACCTTGGAGTGATGCGTATGACTTCAATCCTTCAAGGAAGCCATTGAAGGGTTGTGAGTTTTATCACCTTTTTATTTCATCATTCCTTCCTATTCATTTTCAATTTATCATTGACATTGCCATTGTGGAAGTGGAAACACTTACACGGATTTTAACTGAAGCAAGCCCCTAAATGGCACAACATTTTACCTCTATTTAAATGTGCAAGATCTATGTTTGAAGAGGATTGAAGGGAGTTGAACATAAATTATTCATTGTTTTCATTAAAAGCCCTAAATCTTTTCAATCCACACAAACTCACCAAGAGAATTACTAAATAGTGTTCCAAAAACTTTGTAAGTAGAATTGAGTCTTAGATATACCACCATAGGACCCAAAAACTTGAGCAAGACACCCTTACAAGGAATCATATGCTCTTGGGAATATAAGTCCTCGTATGCACATTGAATCAAATTTTTTTGGTAGGTACACAATCCTTTTCACTACCCAAATCATCCTACAATTGTTTGTTTATGTTTATCAATTGTTGGATTCTTACAATTTTAGTAATTAGGCACTTAGTCTAATTAGGGTAAGAATAGTAAATTAATTCCAATCCATTTTCAAGACACTAAAATTAGGGTTCTCCTTTTTGTAAGTCACATTTTGGTGAACCTGACATGTTAACATCATAAATTTTCTAAAATTAAAAGTCTTTCAAACCCTAGATCTAGGTTTTGCATTGAATTGCTTTGCATTTCTCATTGAGGGTTTCATTTTTGGTTCATAAATACATTAAAATTTATACAATTGTATCGCATATTTCATCATAGGTTTCATTAGGGTTTATCTCAATCATTTAGATTAGATCTACATTCAAAATTATCCTTTATTGTTTCATACATGTGTTTGAATCACATTGTCTTAAATTGAAGACATTTTAGAAAAATAATCATTGTCAAACTTGTTTGTAGATGGAAACAACAACCTTAAACAACAACATAAACATTCAAATTTTGAATTTCTAGAACCCCTATCAGGGACTTAGATTCCCTTGGGTGCCTCTATCTTTGTACCCAAGAATTGTCCAACTATTTAAAAATTATTTGTCTCTATCTACTCATTACATGTTAGTGTTTATAGATTTTTGAATTGGACTTCATGATTATATGCATTCAAGCATCTTTCATATAGTTCAAAAAAGTGAAAAATATTGCATTGTTTGATTTCAGATTGTGGCATCTTAGAATTTGATGAGGGCGCAGCCCGAGACTTAGAAAATAACCCACAAACAAGAGAATAATTTTATTATTCAGAAAATAGAGCTTCTTACATGTAGAGGATCTCAAATCCCCATGTTCTACAACACATGCAAGTTACAGAAAGCTACAGAATAACCCTTTCACAATATGCGAGTTTCTCCCCAAAAAGTTACCCAAAAATTAGAAACCCGCCCATAAATAGAGCTCCTCATTAGTTTGGAGCCAAAACAACATTCAAATTTGAGTTTAGGAAGTTTGGCGCCAAAAATTTACAACATGAAGTTCAAATTTCAAAAGAGCATTTGCAATTGTATCTTCTAGAAAGTGCGTCAACTTCACGGGGCCATAACTTTTGATCCGGGACTCCGATTTGCAAACCGTTTGAACCGTTGGAAAGGTCTTGAAGTCAATAGTGCGCTTAAAATTTGCTACACCGATTTTAGCAAGTTTCGAGGCCGTTCCAGGAACTCTAAGTGCCTCAAATCTCACTCAGAAGATTTTCAGTTGCAAATATGGGAAACTAAAACTACAATATCTTTCAACCCAGGAACAAAAAATAAAAACCGTAAATTGGGAATTTCATTATGACGAAAAGGGTATCCAAAAATGTAAAAACATCTAAAAACTGAGAAACTTGAAATTTAACTATTTTTGGGTGATGCAACAGTTCTTACACCACTCAGATGCTCCCCGCATCGTGACACCTGTGGTAATTTGAGAAGTGACCCCATCACGCCTCGCATGGTTGAGGAAAACCTAACCGGGTCAACAAATGGGCCTTTAGATAGCCAGGATGAATCTTCCACAGCCTTCCTCTCCATTTCACTAGATATTCTTCATACTACCTATTTCTGGTACTCCTTCCCACACAACTATCCAAGATTGCTTCAATCTCCTCCCTTTCTGAAGTAGGTGCTAGAATGCCATACTGCCCTATTGCTAGTGCTTCCTCTATTCCACCTTCATGATACTCTGTCAAATTTGAAATGTTGAACACAGGGGAAATGTTGAATCCATTCGGCAACTCTACCTCATATGCATTCCCTGAATCATGCCTCTTCAAAATTTTATAGGGACAAAACTTCTTCATCTTCAATTTGTTATATGTTCCCACTGGAAACCTTTCTTTCCTCAAGTGGACCATCAATTCATCATCAATCTGAAACTCCTTATACCTCCTCTTCTGATCTGCCTTAGCCTTATACTTCATATTCATCTTGTTAATATGTTCTCTTACCTTCTCATGTATATCCTTGATGTGTTCTACAAAATCTTTGGCTTCAACACTTATTTTCTTCTCCTGGTCCATCTTCCTTAATTCTGGAGCTGTTATGGGGCTACCTCCATACATAATCTGGAATGGTGATCTATCAATGCTTTTGTTGGCAGAATTGTTATAAGAAAATTCTGCATGGGGTAAGATCAAGTCCCATCCCTTGGGTTTATCTACTACCAAACATCTCAGTAGGTTACCCAGAATCTTGTTAACAACCTCCGTCTGTCCATCTTTTTGTGGATGGTGTGCAGAGCTGAACTTCAGCTCTGTCTTCAGTTTCTTCCACAAGGTCCTCCAAAAGTACCCCACAAATTTGGTGTCATGATTTGAAACAATACTCTTTGGTAGACCATGTAGCCTCACCACCTCTTTGAAGAACAAGTTAGCAATTTGGACTGCATCATGGGTCTTCTGACATGGAATGAAATGTGCCATCTTTAAAAATCTATCAACCACCAAAAAGACTGAATCATTCCCTCATTGTGTCCTTGACAAACCAAGAACAAAGTCCATACTTATATCCTCCCATGGCCTCTCTGGTATAGGTAAGGGCTGATATAAACCTATACTCTGGCTCACTCCTTTAGCCATCTGACATACCCTGCAGCTTTGTACAAACTTTTTCACATCATGTGACAACTAAGGCCAATAATAATGCTCACTAATAATGGCAATGGTCTTATCCTGACCAAAATGTCCTGCCATTCCTCCACTATGCTTCTCCTTTATCACGTTCTCCCTCATGGAACTCCTCGGGATACACAATTGACTTCCCTTAAATAACATGCCATCCTAGATTATGAAATCCAACCACCTTGTCCTATCCACTGTAATAGGTTCCTTGCAAGCTCTCCAAGCCTCTACAAAATCAGGATCTTCTACATACAGTGTCTTGAGTTCATTGAACCCAACCACTTCAATCTGCATCTTTTTCATCAATGTATGCCTCCTACTTAAGGAATTTGCAACCTTATTTGACTTCCCACTCCTATGTTTCAAAACAAAGGTATAACTCTGCAAAAACTCTACCCATTTCATCTGCCTCTGATTTAATTTTCCCTAACTATTTAGGTACTGCAAGGCTTGATGATCAGTATATAGAACAAATTCCTTCGGCAACAAATAATGTCTCCATTTCTTTAATGCTTGAACTATTGCATAGAATTCCTGACCTATATGTAATTAGATTTCTTGGCATCATTTGAACTTTCACCGGGGCTGGCCACCTTCTGGCTCAACATCACCTCAAATGGCACAACCACCGCATCACAATCCACCAAACACCTTGTTGAACGGGAGGGCTAGAAAAAGGCTGTTCTCGTCACCTTCTACTTCTCAATAGTTCAAAACTTTTTGCTGTCTAATGCTCCACTTTTGAATTCTTTTTCTATCCCTCTCTACATTTCAGTGAGGGGCCCACAAACACTACCAAGTTTCCAATGAACTTTCTATTAAAACTAGCCAAACCATGGAAAAGATCTCACCTCAAGAGTAGTTTGGGGTAGGCCATTCCGTATCAGCCTTCACCTTCTAGGTCCATCTTTGAGACTTCTCATAAGACAACAAAACCCCAAGTACACTAACTCCTCTTCACAAACCTGCACTTCTACAGATTAATCAACAGTTTCTCTTCTCTTAACTTCTCAAAGGCTCTTTGAATATGCATCAGATGCTCATCCAACGTCTTACTAAAAATCAAAATATAATCTAAATACAAAATATCAAAACTTCCTAGAAATTCTTTTAGTACCTCATTCATGAGCTGCATGAATGTGCTCGATGCATTGGTTAGCCCAAAAGGCATGACTAACCACTCGTATAGGCCCTCTTTGGTCTTGAAGGAAGTCTTCCATTCATCTCCCTCTCGAATCCGGATTTGGTGATATCCACTCTTCATATCAATCTTTGTGAAGTACTGAGCTCCACTCAAACAGTCCATAAGGTCATCCATCCTTGGCAGGGGAAATCTGTACTTGATTGCTATCTTGTTTATGGCTCGGGAATCTGTACACATCCTCCACTCCCCATCCTTCTTTGGTGCTAGTACTGTAGGTACTTCACATGGATTCAAACTCTCCCGTATCAAACCATTTCTCAACAACTCTTGAACTTGTCTTTTCAACTCCTCATTTTCTACTGGAGTCATTCTATGAGCTGCCTTATTTGGAAAATTGGCTCTAGGAATCAAATCAATCTGATGACTGATCTTCCTTATTGGTGGTAAACCCTCAAGTACATTATTAGAAACAATATCCTGAAACTCATCCAACATCCCAGAAACTTCTTCTGGAACCTTCTCACTATACTCCTTACTCACTCTAGGAATCAATGCATAGCACACACGCTCATGCTTCATACCTTCTAAAAATTTTCTTCCATCTACATAACAAATTCTAGCACTACTGCATACCTTTTCTTCGGTCTCCTTCAGGGGTTTCAACTTGTGATGAACCCCATCCTTGTCGGTGTGAATAGTGTTTGCATGGCCATC
>VDFB02233193.1:0-10231 GCA_007258455.2 Sequoia sempervirens | reverse complement strand
TGACGCCAACTTTGACCAATTTGGTGATGATGACTTTTCCACCTTTTTTCTCGTCCCTAAAAGCTGAGTTGACCAGCCTTTGACCGAGCTTTGACCGGCAATATCTCGGACATACGGACTCGAAATTCGACGAAACAAACTTTGTTGTGATCGTGTCGATGAGCCCTCCGAACTAACACCACTTTCAGCCGATTCTGAGTCCATCAACTTTTTGCCTCCTGACGGCCTCCTGGTCCAAGGGTTGACCTAACTTTGACTGCGCGTAACTTGAGTAAGCGGACTCCTTTTTTGCCTGTTCAAGTTGCGTCAGATTCAGAATTCTATGCTCTATGTGATGGCATTGCTTCCAAGAGAAACTGGAACACTTCACTTTAGGTCTTGAAGATCCACCGATCAATATCATAAGCTTCATTTGAATGTAGCTCAGAGAAATTCGGCATGTTTATGTGTGAAAGAGGACTATTCCTAGTGTAAACGTACCCACATGGATGCGTCAGAATAGTTTGTTTGGTCACATGAGTTGCAGAATAAAAGTTGCACTACTTTGACATTCAACTACTTGCATTTGACAACTTTTTCTCCAATTAAAAATTTTCCACCATGGGAAAAGGCCTCTGAGGTAACAAAAACTGAGAGAATTTATTGTAGAGGGTTCCAACGTGATCCCATAGGCTCAGATGAGAAATTTATAAGTGTCACAGTGTTTGAGTAACAACATGTTGAAGATTGTAGCCATTTTTCACTTCAAACTCTTAAGGGATTTAGCCTATTGAACATAGCTTGGAGTGATTCGACATGTTTGTGTCTTAAAGAGGACCATGCCTAATGTAAAAGTACCCACCTGGATGCATTAGAATAGTTCGTTTGGTCACACAAGTTGCAAAACGAAAGTTGTACCACTTTGTAACTTTCAACTACTTGCATTTGACAACTTTTTCCCTAAGATAATTTTTTTCACCATGGGAAAAGGCCTCCAAGATAGCGAAAAATGAGAAATATTACTTTAGAGGGTCCCAACATGAACCCATAGGCTCAGATGAGAAATTTTTAAGTGTCACAATGTCCAACTAACAATATGTTAGAGTTTGCATCTATTTTACACTTTGGACTCTTAAGGGATTCTGCCGGTTGAATGTAGCTCAGAGCAATTCGATGTGTTAGGGTGTGAAAGAGGACCATTCCTAGTGTAAATGTACCCACCTGGGCATGAGAACAATTCGTTTGGTCACATGAGTTGCAGAACGAAAGTTGCACCACTTTGTAACTTTTTAAATAAAAAGGGGTAAAAATTTCATTGAATAACAAAGACCAAAAGTAACTGCCAAGGGAAAAATCCCAAAAAGAACCGAAGGCACCAACAAAAACAAGAACAAAATCATTCAGCACCCCTAATATCCTCAACAAGAACCCTCTCCAAATCCAAGCTAAGCTCCAAAGGAATCTGAGCCCAATCATCAATCTGCCAATCCACAAGCCTCTCCGAAGCCCACTTAGCCAAACAATCTGCCGCCCTATTCCATTTGCGTGGAATATGGACAAAAGACACACTCTCCATGAGAATACTAATTTGCAAGATCTGCTGAACCAGAACTGCCAATTGCCAACTCACATCCAACCTCCTCTCCTAATTGAGTAAGTTAATCAGAACCTAAGAATCAGATTCACAAATAACCCTACGCCAACCCAGCTCATAGGCCTTCCTCAAGGCATAAAGAATTGCCTTGCCTTCCATAAAATTGATAGTTTTTGTCCCCATATGCATGGAAAATAGGAACACCACCGCTCTAGAAGAATCCCTACCAACCCCTCCAACTCCAGCTGGGCCAGGATTGCCCCTAGAGGACCCATCAGAATTAACCTTTAAGGTTCCCACAGGGGGAAGCAACCAACACCCTTGACTCTAGACCCGCTGCCTCACCCGACCACCTTTTTGACCATGAGTCATCAAAGGGGAAAACCCCAAGATACCTAGATGGGCCACCACCTCCACATCTTTCTTCTCCAATGGAAACTCCACTTCCCCTTTGGCATGGATAGTCTCCTGAATCATCCCAAGAATTATGAACCACACTTGTTGAACCTACAACATTTCTCCACAGAAAATCCTCCTATTCCTTTCAATCCAAATCTACCACAACAAAAAAATTGGACCTGCCAGCCACGCATCCTGCAAAAAAGATTCCCGCGAGGGAGGCCTGCCCAAGCTAGACCAGAACTCAACTAAGGAGGAAGCATGAACATAGGGATTTCCCCACACACTCCACCAAAAATGCTAGAGCTACAAGGAGAAAGGAAATCGAAAGAAAAGGTGTGAAGAGTCCTCCTCCCCTTTCCCACACATCACATACATAGACGGACCCTGAAATCCACGCAACTGAATCTTGTCCCAAGTCAGACATTTGTTCCAAGCCAAGATCCAAGCAAAACAATTACACTTCGGCCAAGAAAACTTATTCCAAACCTTTTTCCACCAAGAAACTTCCTCCCCCTCAAACCTCTGAGACAATAATCTCCAATATCTAGACGCAACCGTGTAGTGCCCCTTTGGATTAGGAGACCAAGCAAGGATATCCCTATCCCTTAAAGGATTACACTATCTGCCCAAAAGAATACCATGTAGAATCCTACAATCCTCCATACCCATAATCGGCCACTCCTCAGGAGTCAACCACCTAGCACTCACAAGTTGACCCTGGAATGAAAGCACCTTAAAATCACTAACCCTCAACCAGCCAGCATCCTCAAAACTCCTACTCAAATTCATCAATTCGGGGAACTGAGAGAGAATGGGAGGGTTCTCATCCCAAGAATCATACCAGAATTGAACCTCCATCCCCCTCCAGAAAATCCAAAATAAACCTTCCTTGACCAGCGCAGCTCCCTTCTTAAGGGCAACCCAAATAGCTGAACCCTTGCCCAACAAGGGATAGCGAGGAATTTCCTCCCCAGGAATACCCTGAAAGTACTTATAGGAAAGAATTCAAGCCCAAATCCTATCCTTTTCCATGCACAATCTCCAATAAAGCTTCGCTACCAGCGCCATCCCAACCAGAGAGGAATGCCTCAACCCCAAACCACCAAGTTGCTTAGGACAACACACTGTATCCCACTTGACCAAACTCCACTTGGATGACAACACACTGCCAGCCCATAAAAATTGTCTTGCCAAAGAATCCAACTCCGTAACAAAACCCATCGGATCCACCTAGAGCATACACCGATAAATAAGGAGAGCCAGGACCACAGACTTCAGCAACTGAACCCACCCAGCAAAGGACAACCAATGATTGGTCCAATGAGTAACCTTCAAACGAAATTTATCTAGAATAGGCTGCCATGACTCCCTCGATAGTCTACCCACCGTAACTGGGACCCCCAGGTAAGAAAGAGGAAGAGTCCCAATCTAAAACTGAAGAATTTGAGCAATTCGCCTCTGAATAGGATTCAAAGTATTAAAGAAATAAATAGAAGACTTATATTCATTGATTGATTGCCCTGAAGCCTCAAGATACAAATCTAACACCCTACAAATATTAGTAGCCTCCCTAATAGTAGTTGCCCCCATCAAGGTAGTATCATCCACAAACTACAGGTGGGACAAAGGAGGTAAATCCCCACCCCACCGCCACCTCTGAATAAGCCCCAACTCCACCTGTCACCTTAGAAGATGCCCCAATCCTTCCACAAGCAGAATAAAAAGGTAAGGGGAAAGAGGATCACCTTGCCTTATCCCGTGAGAGGCCTCAAACAACCCTGAGTGCTCCCCATTAGTTAACACAAAAAAGGACATAGACATGATGCAGCTCATGACCCATTGAATCCAGTCATTACCAAAACCAAAAGTAGCCAGGAACTTCTGAAGAAAAGACCAGCGGACTCTGTCATACACCTTTGCCATATCCAATTTGATAAACATAGCCTTATCTCTAGATTTAGCCATAGAATGGATGGTCTCCGTAGCTAAAACAATACCATCCAGAATCTGCTTGCCCTCCACAAAACCACTTTGCTCCTCCGAGATGAGTAACGGAAACCACTTCTTCAACCTATTAGCAATTAGCTTCGAAATAATCTTATACACCACATTGCACAATGATATAGGCCAAAAACGACTCAACCTATCCGCTCCATCACACTTAGGAATCAGTGCCAAAAAAGTGGAATTTAGAGCCTTTAACATATGCTTATTCTGCTGTGATTCCTTGACAACCTCCAATAAATCCAACTTGATGATCTCCCAAAACTCCTGGAAGAATTCAATCGGGAAACCATTAGGGCTAGGAGCTTTTCCTTTCTTCATCTGAAACATCATCCCCTCTAATTCTTCAAGTGTGATCTCCCCCATAAGATCATCTCTCATCTCCCGAGACACCAAATGGGGAATGCAAGAGAGGACTTGAGCCTCTCCCACCGAGTTCCCTTGCGAGTCCTCTCTAAAGAGGGAAGAAAAGTAATGGACAGCCTCATCAGAGATACTCTGAAAAGAACTCAGGCACTCACCTCTATCAGAAATCAAAATAGGAATAAAATTACCATGCCTCCGCGCCTTCTTAGAATTAAAGAAGAAAGAAAAAATTTTATCCCCCTCCTGAAGCCATTCAATCCAAGCTTTTGTTTCCAAAATATCTCCTCTCGCAATTCCCATTCCTCTAAAGCTTTCAAAGCCTTAGATTCCTCCTGCAGCAAAGACTCAGACACCCCATTCTCCCTCATTGACCTTGTAATACCATCTAGCTTATCTTGTGCATTAGACTTGGCCTTAAAAATATTCCCAAAACATTACTTGTTCCAATGCTTGAGTTTATACTTAACAAACTATAGAAGCTTAGTAAAAACATGCATAGCCATACCAAAAGACGGTCTTCCCTCCCGCCACCACAGAGTGACATAATCGTGGAGTTCTGGATCCCGCAACCACATGAGCTGGAATTTGAAAGAGGGCTTGTGGGGCCACCCAGCCACACTGATAGTAAGCTTAATGGGCCAATGGTCTGAACTCCTCCAGTCTAAAATCTCTGAGCTATTAACCCACCTATCACCCATCCAAAAGCAAGAAACCAAAAACCAATCTAGCCACTCAGCAATGCAATTTTCTCCTGAGCGTTGATTGTTCCAGGTAAAGAGTCCATTATTGGGCCTGATATCAATAAGATTCAAAGAAGAAATATTATCCTAAAAAATGAAAGCAGAAGCCTCCAACCTCATGGTACCACCCCGCTTCTCAGCAATCTCAGTGATAGCATTGAAGTCACCTCTGATAATCCATGGCAGGTAAGGATTCATACTTCAAACATACCGAATATCAGACCACAAAAGCTGCTTGCCTTGCAAATCCACAGGCGCATAAATGTTGGAAAAAAGAGCCACTTCCCCAGATTCATAACAAGAGGCCACCATAGAAATAGAGGACTTGGAGGAAACCCACCACAAGGGGAAAATCTATTGAGGGTTCCATAAGCAAGCCACCCCACCCGAGGAACCCAGAGCACCAATACACTGGCAATCACCACTCATCCACAGCTTGGGCATAATACCCATCATACCATCCACAGTAAGCTTAGTCTCCTGTAAAAAAAGAATATCAGGAGACTGACATCTAATCAAATTCCAAACAGCTTTTCGTCTAGGGACACTGTTCAAGCCCCTAACATTCCATGATAGAATAATCATTTCAAAGGGCTTGAGAAGTGAGAATCCAGAGTCTTTACGGACCCTAATTCCACCAAATTTTCCCCTATCATCTTAATCTTCTCCAAATCTTTCTTCCTACCTAGCTTAGATCCTTTCTCTACCCCTCCTTTCTTAAGATCTTTTTGTAAGATGCCTAAATGAAGAGACGACTTACTGCTTTTTCCCCCCACTAACCCAGATCTTTGCTCAGGGAGAGACACAGCCTCACAGTCTTTCACCACCACCCTTCCTGATTCTTTTTGAACCTCCAACTTTAAGTCTGAATCCACCTGCCGAATTCCAACCACTTCAGGAGCAGAGGAGGTCTCAGGGCCTATTCCCCCTTGACCAAAACCACCCCCCACCACTTGAAGGTTTTCCTGCTCCAACTCCACTAGCTGCCCTTGTTGCTCAGAATCCAGACTACCCTGATCCAAATCAACCAAATCCAGATTCACTTCCTGCTAGCTAAGACCTTCCAGCACCTCGAATTTGTTCAAAGAATCCTCATCCTGCCATTCCTTCAAAGACCTTTTATGCCCCTTATTCCTATTCCGAGCTCTGACAAGAATAAAGCCATCCTCCCCAGCACCACCATCCAGAATGGGACCCTTACCCTTATCCAACCCTAAAAGATTCTTAGGAGGCTATGAAGAATTAGTCTCCAAAGGCTTGGCCCTTGGACATCTATGCAGTAAGTGGCCATACTCATGACACAACCGACATCTAAAGGGTAAGGTCTCATAATCAAGCTGTTGAACCCATAAGTAAGAACCTGCATTCACTTCTAGAGAATCTAGCAAAGGTTTACTTAAATCAATTTCCACACAGAATCGAGCAAATGTCATTACCTTTTTGAACTGCGTCTGTTGCGATGAACCAACGGGTTTACCAAGTATTGAGGCAAGTAGATGCAGCACATCTTCATGCCAGTACTCAACCGGTAGCCTCGGCAATCTAACCCAGACTGGAACTTGACTAGGAATCTTCTCGGCCAGATTGAATCCCGCATGCCATGGCTTGATAAACAAGCCCACCTAGTTGTAAAAATAAGGGCCTCCTTCAAAAACCTTGATCCTATCTGCCATGTAATCAAACGTGACCATGAAATAGTTATTGGCTAGGAGCCGAATCTCCATCTCACCTACTGGCATCCAAGTCCTCCTGGCCCAGGACTCCAAAAATTGCAACAAAATTTTCAAACCCAAAAATTTGTAGTACAACGAATGGCGTGAGTAGTACTCAATATCTTCAGCGAGCATCTCCATCAGGATCACCACATTCGGCCTCTCTTTACACCTTTCAAGGCAACCGTTAATCTTGGGAACACGAAACCCTCCTGACGAACCAACCTCATTCTTCTCCAAATTCTGAGAAAATAAACTATTATCATGAAGACGAGCCCCCGAAGGCAAGGGATTCGAGCCAAGAGCAGTACGAAAATCCAACTTAGGTCCCTCCCCGAAGGCTCCCCAAACTCCATTGAGGAAAGGAAGAGGCACAACCCAAACCCACACCCTTCAGCTGAAAGCACACCACTGACCACCTGGCAAAACCCCACACCAAACCAGCTCCAACCCCCAGACAAAGCACCACACCCCACACCAAACCCCACCTTCCACCAAGCAAGCAAAACCATCACCCCACACACCCCAACCACGGCCAAATGCTTGGCCGCACGCACCAAATGCTAGAGAAAAGGTAAGGAGGATGGCCGTGGGAAAACAGAGACCCCCAGCCATCAAACGCCCCCCAAACCCACCCACCAAAACACCCGTAAGAAATTCCCCAAAGACTTAAAGTAACACCCTCCCCGTACCAAGTAAACCAGGAACAACGCCACAATCATTTTCCCCTTGTTGTCAATCCACCACTTTGTAACTCTCAACTTAATTGCATTTGACAACTTTTTCCCCTGCCGAAATTCGCCACCATGAGAAAGGCTCAGGATAGTGAAAACTGGTGAGATTTTATTGTAGAGGGGTCCAACATCATCCCATAGATTAGACAAGAATTTTCTAAGCCGCCACGACACCGAAAGTAACAACATGTTGAAGTTTGCAGCCATTTTGCAATTTGGACTCTTAAGGGATTCAACCGGTTGAATATAGCTCAAAGTGATTTGGTATGTTTTTTTGTGAAAGAGGACCATACCTAGCATAAATGTACCCATTCGTACATGTCAGAATAGTTTTTTTGGTCACATGAGGAAAGTTGCACCACTTTGCAACTTTCAACTACTTGCTTTTGATGACTTTTTGCCCAAGAAAAAAATTGCCACGACAAGAAAAGGCCTCTGAGATAGCAAAAACCAAGATAGGTTATTGTAGAGGGTCCCAACATGATCCCATAGGCTCAAATTATAAGTTTCTAAGCATCATGGTGTCCAAGTAACAACATGCCAAAATTTGTAGCCATTTTGCACTTCGAACTCTTAAGGGATTCAACAGGTTGAACGTAGATCAGAGCAATTCGACATGTTTTTGTGTGAAAGATTACCATGCCTAGTGTAAACATACCCACCTAGACACCTTGAAATAGTTCATTTGGTCACATGAGTTGCAGAACAAAAGTTGCACCACTTTGCAACTTTTAACTACTTGTATTTGACAACTTTTTCCCCAAGCGAAAATTCACCACCACGAGAAAAGACCTATGAGATAGAAAAAAATAAGAGAGTTTATTGTAGAGGGGCCCAACATGATCCCATAGGCTTATATGGGAAGTTTCTAAGCATCACGATGCCTGAGTAACAACATGCTAAATATTTCATCCATTTTGCACTTCAAACTTTTAAGGGATTCATTCAGCTAGTTGAATGTAGCTTGGAGTGATTTGACGCGTTTGGGTGTTAAAGAGGACCATGCCTAGTGTAAATGTACCCACTCGGATGGATTGGAGCAATTTTTTTGGTCACACGAGTTGTAGAATGAAAGTTCCACCACTTTGCAACTTTACACTACTTGCATTTGACAACTTTTTCCCCAAGCGAAAAGTCATCACCACGGGAAAATGCCTCTGAGATAGAAAAAACCAAGAGATTTTATTGTAGATGGGTCCAACATGATCCCATAGACTTAGATGAGAAGTTTCTAAGCATCACTATGTCTGAGTAACAACATGCTAAAGATTGCAGCCATTTTGCTCTTCAGACTCTCAAGGGATTTTTCCGATTGAATGTAGCTCAAAGCGATTCGGTGTGTTAGGGTGCAAAAGAGGACTATGCCTAGTGTAAACATACCCACATGGACAAGCTAGAATAGTTCATTTGGTCACATGAGTTTCAGAGAAAAGGTTCCACCACTTTGCAACTTTACATTGCTTGCAATTGACACTTTTTCCATCAAGTCAAAATTGGACACCACGGGAAAATGATTTTGAGATAACAAAAACTAAGAGAGGTGCCCTACATGATCCCAATTTCTCAGATTGAATTCCCATAACTAACATGGTATTTGGATAACAGTCCATCAAAGACTGCTACCCTTTTGCAATTTGGACTATTAAGGAATTACGCTGCATGAATTACAAATGTTTGAGGGAAGCAATAAATTTCAAAATTTGAGTAAATCTCATTACAAGTGTTTATTTCAATAGAATATATGCTATATTGATATTGATATATAATCATTGGGTTGATTCATTTTAATAAATGAATAGTTTTTATAATAAGTTAGTCAATTGGTAAAGTTGATATTACATTCCCATCATTCTATTAGATGTCTTGTACATTACAAATCTTTTATTCCTTCTACCTACTTGCTTATTTATATTCCTTCATATATTCCTCAAGTTCTATCTTAGTTTGTTACATTATATTCAACTCTATACAAATATTTTTCTAGTGGGATGAGTCCCTTATAAAATGTATCTCTTCCTAGGTATGACTTGTCGACCAGGAGCTCCGTAACCTATATGTGGTGGTTTATTGTAGGTTTTTGTACTCTATCTTTATACTCTACTATTTTCCCCACTAACATCATCCCTCCTTTCAAAAATATTTCTTGTCCTCAAGATATATTTGTTATCTCAATCGACTTGAAGAATATATTTATAGATTTATTTGATATGGGAAAAGGTTTTATCCCACTAAACTTTGGCTTGTTGGAGTAGATGACAAGGTAGGGGCAGCGTATTCCTCATAGAAATGGGGTCTCATAGTGATGTACATCACCATGAGACCCCATTTCTATGATACATACGCTGCCCCTACCTTGTCAACCCTACCGAATTAGCAAGCTAGTGAGCTCACTAGCTTTCCAATTCGGTAGGCTTGACAAGGTAAGGGAAGCGTATGCCTCATAGAAATGGGGTCTCCTATCACTTGTGATCTTGTTCTTGATAATAATGATTCTCTCATAATAGCACTTCCTTTTTT
The DNA here is from genome assembly GCA_007258455.2 of Sequoia sempervirens. Classification (NCBI taxonomy): domain Eukaryota; kingdom Viridiplantae; phylum Streptophyta; class Pinopsida; order Cupressales; family Cupressaceae; genus Sequoia; species Sequoia sempervirens. The sequence goes on along the minus strand of VDFB02233193.1, from coordinate 183 downwards.
TTCAAGATTTCTATAAGTAGAATGAATTTTGTGGTAGATTTTGATATGCAGTGTGAATTGTTTCTACAATGCAAACTATGGATATAAGATTGATGAAGCTATCGATGATGATAAGATGAAGATGAGGATATGATTCTACAATGAAGTAGCTACAACTACAATGCTATGGAGATTTCTATGCTA
>VDFB02233191.1:0-17772 GCA_007258455.2 Sequoia sempervirens | reverse complement strand
TATTATTCAACTCCTCCTATGCGGCAACCTTAGCATGAAAGATATTACCAAAACATTGCCGATTCCACCTTTTAAGCTGATATTTGACAAACTGAAGAAGCTTGGAGAATGTGTACATTGCCGTACCAAAAGTTGGTCTACCAATCCGCCACCACTCAGCCACATAATCATGAAGAGTGGGATCCCGTAACCACATAAGCTGGAACTTGAATGAGGGAGACCGAGGCCCCCGAGCAGAGATAATACTAAGCTTAATAGGCCAATGATCAGAACCTCTCCAATCAAGAATTTTAGATCGAGTGGACCATAAGTTTCCAACCCAATAACAGGAAACCAAGAAACGATCTAGCCTCTCAGCAACAGAACTCTCACCAATTCTCCTATTATTCCAAGTGAAGCGACCATTACTAGGTAGAACATCAATAAGATTTAATTCAGAAATGCTATCTCTGAATAACAGAGCAGAAGGCTCCAACCTAGGAATTCCACCTCTTTTCTCAGACAATTCCACAATAGCATTAAAATCGCCAGCCATAACCCACTGATGGTAAGGAGCTAAGCTACGAAAAAAACGAAGATGGGACCATAGAAGTTGTTTACCCAGAAACTCAACAGGAGCATACACATTAGAGAGGAGAATACACTCACCAGTCTCATACCAAGAGGCGACAAGGGATATAGAGGATCTAGAGGACATCCACCATAGGGGGAAAATCTTCCGAGGGTTCCAAAAGCAAGCCACCCCTCCAGAAGCACCAAGAGCCCCCACACACTGGCATTCACCATATTTCCACAGCTTAGGAGCCATGGCCAACATATTAGCTACAGATAATTTAGTCTCCTGAAGAAAAAGAACATCCGGAGAATGATTCCTAACCAAATCATGAACAACTTTTTGTCAAGGGCCACTGTTCAAGCCCCTAACATTCCATGAGAGAACAATCATTTTCAAAATGTAGAATCAAGAGTCTTTGACTCACCTCGACTCCACCAATTCTCTGCGACGACCTTCTCCATATCTTTTTCCTTCCAAATGAACTCACACCAACCCCCTTTCTTCGGGCCTTTATTTTGCTCAATACCTAAACGAGGAGGCCAAAGCATTTTCTCCTCATCCTGGCCTCTCACACCTTTTCAGTACCGGGGAGCCACCTGCACTCACTCTTCGGCTCCATTAGAAGATTGCTCGGGCCTCGACAAATTGCTGATCCGTGATCCATTCCGGGCCTAACCCCAATCTCTCGCACATCCTGCATGGCCTCCAATGGTGGCCCATCCTGTCCTGTACCCAAAGTTCCCTGATCCAAGTTCAGCAACCCCGGATTCACTTCCTCCTGGCTGAGATCATCTAGCACCTCAAACCTATTAAAAGTTTCATCATCCTGCCTCTCCCTCAAGGTCCGCTTCTGGCCCCGATTCCTATTGTGAGCCTTAACAGGGACATAACCATCATCTCCATTACCATCACCCGGAATAGGCTCCTTACCATTATCAGTCCTAGGAGGATTACGAGAAGGCTGAGAAGGTTGGGGCACCACAGGCGTAGCCCTAGGGCACCTACACTACAAGTGACCATATTCATGAAAAAGACGACACCGAAAAGGTAGGGTTTCGTAATCTAGCTGTTGAACCCAAGTATATGATCTAGCACTCACTTCAACAGAATCTGGCAATGGCTTGCTTAAATCAATTTCTACACAGATACGAGCAAAATTCATTACCTTTTTATATTGTGTCTGTTGTGAAGACCCAATAGGTTTACCGAGCATTGAAGCCACCAAATGCAACACGTCATCCCGCCAACACTCAACTGGAAACCACGGCAATCGAACCCAAACTGGAATCCGACTCGGCATTGCTTCAGTCGGGTTGAAGCCAGCATGCCATGGCTTGATAAACAAACCCACCTGGTTATAAAAATAGGGGCCACCCTCGAAGACCTTATTCTGATCTGCCATGCAATCAAAAGAGACCATAAAAAAGTTGTTCGCAAGGAGCCTAATCTCCATCTCCCCCTCCAGCATCCAAGTCCGTTGAGCCCAGGATTCCAAAAAATGCAGCGAGACTCTCAAACCCATGAACTTGCAATAAAAAGAGTGCCTTGAATAGTATTCAATATCATCTGCAAGCATTTCCATCGGGATAATCAGCTTCGGTCGCTCTTTGCATCTTTCCAAACACCCATTAATCTTCGTAATTCGGGAACCATTAATCGATCCTAGATCATTCATCTCCATCTTTGAAGAAAACAGCGTATTATCAAAAACATTCACTCCATGCGCCGAAGGCTTCGAACCAAATGCTGAACGGAAATCCAATTTGGGGCTAACCCCAGATGTTTCCACACCCGGCATAGCAAAAAACAAGATCCCCAGCAGGCATGCAAACCCCAGGACACTTTAGCAAGAAATGGAAAAAAGAAAAGACCCCAAGGGCAGGATCAAAACCCTTCCACCCACAAGCCACCCAAACAGTAGCAAGAAGGCCTCCAGAAAAGAAAAAAACCCCACCACCACAGCCCCTCGACATAGCCTCAAAATTTCCAATAAATTTGCAGCTTCTAGCAACACAGAGAATCCAGCTAGGCACGTCACCTCTAAATGCTTGGTGTAGAACACAAACGCCTATCCTTGAATCATCATACCAATAATAATAACTTTTAACAAAATATTGAATTTTTGCAATTGACATAAACTAAGAAGAATAATGATTGCATGTAAAGGATAAAGATTGAATAGAGGAAATGATCTGTTCGAATGCACAAAGAATTAATTAATTAAATAAAGTTATTTAATTAATATAAGTTTTCCATAGAAGAATTAAAACTAGATAACTAATTGATTCAATTAAATATTGAATTAAGTGGTAAATGAATAATTAGATAACTCGAAATTACCCAATCACAAAGGAATATGCCAAGAATAATTCTTTTTATCAATTAAATGATTATTTAATTCAATATTCAAAATTTAAGGATTAAATTAAATAATAAAGATTTATTTAACTAGCGGAGAAAAGGTTAAAGAATAATTAAATAATTAAAGGTGATTATTTAATTATAGTTGAAAATATGATAAGGATAAATTAAATAATAGTTTATTTAATTTAGAAAGAGAATAACTTAATTAGTGTAATTAAATAAATAATATTTATTTAATTAATCAAGACTGAATAAAGGTTAAAAATGAATTAATTAAATAATAAAATTTATTTAATTAATAGAGGATAAATGAATTTATAAAATAATTAAATAATTAATCATTATTTAATTATAACAATGAAGATGAGAATTATGACAAAATTGAAGCCGCAGGCCTAGACCAATTTTTAGCGTCTAGATTTTTCCCATCTTTGATACAATGTCATTTCAACATTGTGTCAAAGAAACTTAGTCAAAACATGCCCCAATCATGCCCTGGTGTGAAATAGGTAAGTGTATGCCCCCTCAGGAAAAATGACAAATTTTTGAAAAGTTCCAAAATATTTGGAAATTGTCTTGATTGGTTAATTTGATAGCTAGAAGTTTGATGGTGGTGAAAGAAATGAATTTTGGTGGAGTTTGGTAGATGAAATAGTCATTTGAAGTTGGAAAATAGTGCACCTAGTAGAGAACGTGTGAGAAAAACCCTCCAAAAACCCTAGGTATAAATAGAAATAGGGTGAAAAATCAATTCATTTGCACCCCTCAAGTTTAGAAATCTTGATTTTCACTTTGGAGTAGTTAGCAAAGATGTCCCTCATTCCCTACACAGAGGACCATAAATATTGGATTTGAACCTTCAGAAAACCAAAAAACACGAGACCCACGGTATGTACCTCAAAACCATCTTTAGAATTTTTTATTTTCATGCATTTTTAGGTGTTTAATATTTATTTTTCAACTACCTCACTTTTAGTTAAACACATATGTGTTCATGTGTGACACATTTGCTCGCACGACACATATGTAAAAACACGTCTAGGATGATTTGGGCATATAGGTTGCATGAACACATTTTTCTAATGTTGCATCACATTTTTGTTGTTACGTTGCATGTGTTAAGCGTAGTTTCACATTTAGATTTATGAATCACATATGTTATCTTTCTACGCATTTGCATGATTAATCGGTTGTTTGATTTTGCACCGCATTTTTGAAAACATGACGCACATGCATAACTGGTTGGGTGTTCTTTCTCATTTCATGCATTTTCATTTTAGTAACACATCTACATGATTGAATGATGCATGGGTGGTTAAGTGACGCATTTGCAATGTGGAATGATGCATGTACAATTTTGCAATGCATTTTCCTGTCCAAAAATTTGAAGTTTTGTGTTCTAAAAAGTTGCTTTGTATTTTTTACAAAAGATATTATTTATGCATTTGTAGGTTACTTTAGATCCAATATACACTCAAGAGTCAAGCCTAGTGACATATGAGTTGCAAGATGAGTTAAGGAGTGGAGAGATACGATTGATATGAAACCTTGGGTTACATCATGTCACATTTATGCCCACCATTTGGGAAAACCTAGGTTCATTGACTGCACTCTGTGAGAGTTGGAATTTTGAGACTTCCTCTCTCCATCTGTCGATAGGAGAGGCTATTGTCATCTTAGAGGATGTTTATAGGATTTTGAGATTGTCGATTAGGGGTGAGAGAGTCTTGTATGATACTCAGAGGGGTTTTAGTGAGCTTTCCTGATTCTATGTGCATGATGATATTAGACAGCTAGGCATAGAGCATTATGAGATTAGATTGCATGTTTTGGTAGAAAGGTATGAGTGTATTGATTGTATGTTGTGTACATTGATTGGGGGGATTGTTCTACCTAACCATTGAGGTCATGGGTTTCCCGTTGGGTGGGGGAGATGTTAGTAGGGATGCTAGAGTGATAGGTCATGTATGCATGGGGCCCTTGTTTGCTTGCTATGCTATATTTCCATTTACATGACATAGCCTATAGGCAGGTGCAATCAATGAGGTACAACACTACTCTACCTATGATATGGGTGTGGGAGCACATTTTTGTCTTTCACCTGAATGTTGCAATTGAGTTAGATCATGGGGCTCCTTATGTTTTTAGATATGCTAGTGTTACTACTCAAACTCATGTAGTAGACACAAGGTACTTTAGGCATTCCATTGACACCCTCATTTAGTTAATATGCAGGCCTTATATGTATTGCATGTGATAGCGAGATGAGGATAGAAACCTTCCATTCTGCAAATAGACACAATATCTAATCAGGAGGATATTATCCTGAGTGCACATAATTGAGAGACACCTATCAAATATGGTTCTCAGATAGTTTGGTGAGGTTGAGGATGAGTCGTGGGGTTGAGGAAATTTTGCAAGATTGTGTAGGGAGGTTCATCTATGGGGACCATAGATTATTGTAGCTACAATAGAGGAAGATATTGATGTGTTATAGCCTATGCACTGGGGATGGAGGAATGGAGCAATGGATCTAGGTACCATAGTAGCATATGATACTTGGTGGGTAGATCATAGCCTAATTCCATTTACAAATCTAGAACAAGATGCACCTATAGAGTAGTGAGGGACAAGACCTCGATGTAGGCATGGTGGCAAGAGTGGTAGTTGAGGTGGAAAAGGTGGGAGAGGTGATGGAAGTGATGAGAGAGGAGGAGGTGGGAGGGATGGATGATGGGGTCGGTGAGGTGGTAGAGGTCTAGGTCTAGATCTATCACCTATCTATGAGGAGGAGGGGGAGGGAGAGGATGTACCCATGCTAGAGATGGGTGGAGGAGAGGAGGATGGTTGTGAGGAGGGTGTTGGAGAGGGAGTTTGTGAGGAGCATGTTGCAGAGGAGGTGGGTGGTGAGGATCATGTAGAGGAGGAGGTTGTTGGGGAGGAGAGGAGGATATAGATACCCTTGTTATGCTTGCAAGGTATTAGGATGATGATGAGGAGGAGATGGGTGATTAGGAGAGGGAGCTTTAGGATATGATTGTGGCGGAATGGGATGTTGATGAGGGGGAGAGGCCATGATAGGAGGAGGAGGGTCCTAGTGATCAACGGGTAGTAAATTTATAGGCCCAAGTAGAGGCCTTGGAGGAGCGAGTTAGAGCTTTGAAATCAGAGAAGGATACGATTCAGATGGAGAGGGAAAAATCCTACCTAGACAAGATCAGGCAATAAATCAAAGATAGGATACCAAGCAGATATTTGTGGAGTTTAGGGCTCTTTGTGTTGGGCCAGCTACAACTTTTTCTTAAGAGTTAGTTAAGGCAGGTGATCGAGAGTGCTATTACAAGGATTTATATGAGTGGGAGGTACCACCTGAGAGACAGGCTCCTAGTTATCCACAACCAAACAACAACAAATCACATAGCAGATCTCAGAGCATAGACAGGGTCATAGGACCTCATAGATTAGGACCATATGATATTCCCCATTCAGCAGAATTATCATCAACACCTCCACATCAATCACCTCTACATTCTCCACATGGGAGTACTGAGAGTTCATATTAGCGACATGTTTTGTATTTATTTGTACACATTGTATTATGATCATAGATCCTGTGAGCATATTTTTGAGAGATACATTATGACATTGTGATGTGACACTTTTTGAGAGATCTATATATCATTTTTTGGCGATGATTTATATGATATGTAGTTCTATTTATGATTATGTAGTGTTTGATTTATGCATGTGTTCTATATGATATGCACTTGTTATGGATGACATGGTGTTTACTTTATGGTGTTCATGCAGCCTATTATGTTATGTTGATTCTACATAATGATGTATGCATTTACTTTTATGATATTTATAAATGTCATGTATGGATTCTATGTTCATGATAATGAGATGCCATATTATTTATATATTTACAATTCTATGTACATGTTTTTTATGCAATCTATGATGACGAATGCTTGTTATGTCATGGATTCCTAGATGCAATGGATGTGTATATTTTTGTATTTTTCAAATGTAGTATATATGTATGATTTAATATGTATATCTGTATGACAATGTCTAAATGATGTTCCTAACATGAATGCATATGAAAGATGATTTTTTTTTTGTATCACAAGACTCTATCATAATGCAAAAAGGAATAAATGTTCATGCAAAAAACATGAAAAGTAACATAAAAGAAATGGATGTTAGTATTAGCAATCTTTGATGTTTTGAAAAAACACAATAGGCCTTGCATTAAATCATCATTGGGTGGAAACTAATACAAATGGATACAAACACCATGATATGAGATAGATCAAGGTGTGCAAGGTCATCCACATACTAAAATAGACAGTTGTTGACAAGGAATGTCCTAACTCATACTAAGGGAAAAGTTGCCCCAGTCTTTTTTTCAAGAAAAACCACATACAACAAACAAATAAAAGACAAGTCATGAGACATCCTTGAGGAAGCTTAGTAACATGTGTTGGAAAAATAAGGAAAGACAACTGAGAGGGGGGCTAAATAAGTTGTCACAGAAATTTAAACTTTTTCTAACTTAAATTATCCTTATTCTTAGATTTGATGAATGAATAATTAACCATAAGCAATTAACACATTAGAGAGACAAAGAACTCCAAGATTTTTATGTGGAAACCCTGTTAGGAAAAACCATGGTGGATGTTAGTTCACAAGATTATACCCTACTAAAATTATAATGAAAAATAATAAAAGGGAATGCACACATGTATTTGAAAGGAACACTACCTAGAGCTCACTTCTCAATAATTACAAAGGGGCTCACTACCCAAAAAGTTTGATTAAAAATCAAAGGGCATGGTGAGAAAATAGCTTCTGCTCAAGATTGATTACAGTTCCAATTAAGCTCAACACTTCTTCATACTTCACACAATCTTCTTCACACTCTGCTCAGTAATGATATTCACACATACACACATAGGAGCACATGAAGCATACTTTCCATCAACCACACAATCACTCTTATATATCCACTACAGGAGATTTCATCACAATATGGTCAGCTAAGAAAAATAAATTATATTTGCAATGTTGGTCGAGATTAATAGCTAAATTGTAATGTGAGCCCACCAAGGTTGGCCACAACATAGTGGAGACCCAAATTAGTATCTCCAACTCAAAAATACTTCAATTAATTTTTCCTCAAACATCCACAACACACTACATCAACATGTTGGACGAGAACATGAAAAAGAATCGGCATGTGCAAGAAAATATCTTCAATCACGAGCTCACTGGATCAAGTGAACATACCACAAAGATAGAGAATGAACAATAGAGAAGCATCTACAACAATTGAGATAACCAAAATCACACAATCTTCATTCAGGAACATTGATAGAGACCAGCAAAACATTGTTAGACCATAACTCACATAGAACTTCACATGGACCTCTGGAACTTTTGGTAGATGATCTAAACATATAAAGAATAAACCCTTTAATCCACATCAGCTATTCTTTTACACATTATAGAACCAAAACACCTTTGCTTGACCTACCCACAATTCCACTTTGGGAACCTACAGAACCACTTTTCTTATAATTTTTCTCAATATCCTCGACGCGCTCACAATAATAGATGCATCAAATGCTAATGATGTTGCCGGTATTGAAAAGCCACATATCAAAACATCAACAACATCAACAATCTCCCAACAATCTCCCCTTTGGCATTGATGGCAACACCACGATGAAAAATACCATCAACCCAACATGTTGACGTCTTTAGCACTTCTCTTCTCAAATTTAAAATCTTTTCACAGAGATTTTTCACATTACTTTCCCCCCCATTTGAAATCAATGGAAAAGGTAACCATGACCTTTCTGTACACATGCTTTGAACCACATATCTGCACATCTAACTACTCCCCCTGAGTAGTAGCCACGAAAATATCAATCTGGATCACAATATAGCAATGAGGCTCACATATTGATGGAACTAAATTCATCATTTAGTTCTTATTAGGAGAGGTAATTACCCCTAGCATTCCTCTGATATACTCAAAAGTATCTTTCAGCAATTTCTTAGTAAATATATTTGCCATCTATTCTTTGGTAGGCACGTAATCCAATTTGACTTCTTTCTCATTCACTTTCTCCCTCAAAGGAAATGAAGCAGTTGATATGTTTAGTCTTAGAGTCTAGTAGCGGTGAGTTCCTTGATATATTTGCATTACGCTTGAGTTGTACAATATATGGAAATAGGATCTACATATATTACTCTAATATCTATCAACATTTGTTTCATCCACTTATTAATTAAATTTCTACAATTATTGGCAGAAACAATATATTCTACTTCAGCAGTAGATAGAAATTGATTTTTTCTTTTTACTTAACTAGGATACCAGCTTCTTCCCTAAGAATAAAGTACCACCACTAGTACTTTCTTTGTCATCCACATCACCAACCCAATCAACATCAGTGTATGCACACAAAGTGATATCATCATCCTTTGGACACCAAAGTCCAAAGTCAACTATTCCTTTCAAATATCTAAAGATTCTTTTAACAATAGTCATGTGATTCTTTTGGATCATCTTGAAATCTAGCAAACATACATACAACATTCATAATATTTAGTCTAGTCTGAGTCAAGTAGAGCAATCCACTAATCATTGACCTATATCTAGTTTGATTTTCCTTAGGAAAATCATCATTCTGAGTCAACTTACATCCGATTACCATGGGACTACCAACAAGTTTGGAGTCTTCCATTCCAAACTTCTTCAACAGTTCTCTCACATATTTGGACTGAGATATGAAAATCCCCGGTCCAATTGTGTAATTTTCAATCCAAAAGAACTTTATTTCACCAATCATACTCATCTCAAGGTCCTCTTCATCTCATTTAGAAAATGATGTCATCAACGAACTTCTATGGGTTAACTCATTATCATGAAGATCTAATAATTTTAGGTATAGGTTACTATCAACAGCACCTTTAATTGAATCAAGCTTTATTAAGTATTTTGCACCAATAATATTAGGTACTAGGCTTTGGGGGCTTGTTTGAGTCCATACAAATCTTTCTTCAATATGTAAACCATATCTTCCTTATATGTTAGCTAAAATCCGTCTGGTTGTTCAATGTACACTTCTTCTAGTTCCCCATTAAAAAATGCAGACTTTACATCCATTTGATATACTTTATAGTTCTTATAAGCAACATAAGCAAGAAATAATCTTACTACTTCAATTCTAGCAACAGGGGCAAAGGTTTCTTCAAAATCAATACCTTCCATTTTGGTGCCTTTACATGCCACTATTGCCTATTCTAGACCACTTCGCCTTCCACTCATTCGGCTTGTTTCTAAATACCCTTAGTACCAATCATTGTATCTTTGGGCCTATAGGAACCTGATGTCCATGTGTCATTCTTTTCAATGCGTGTTAGTTCACTCCTTTTCCTTTGGCTTCTTAGCTAGTGTTCATCTTATTGAGGCCGATTGACACTCTTAGGTTAGATCTTGGGAAATTAGACCAATATTCTTGCAATTTTCTTCTTTGCTTTTGCGCTCAGCACTATACTTATCTCCTATCATTTGAATTTTAGAAATTGATTTAGCTTTACACATACCTGTAGTTCTTGGGACTTTTCTTGGAATTTGTAATACCTTTAAAATTTCTTCTACACTTGCACTTGTTTGTGCTTCCTGACTAACTTGATTTGTCGAAACAACTTGTGGTTGCTTTACCAGAACATATGGAATAATATGAAGTAGATTCGGTGTTTTCGTGTTCTTCCCTTGATTTGTGTTGTCTTCATCTGAATCCTTGAAACATCGTTTTTGATGATTTGATAGAATTCTCCTTGACTCGACATTTGCACTCTCAACAATCTTTCTCAATATTTTGTTATAGCATCAGTATGCCTTGCTCTTTGTGGAGTAACCTAGGAAGATCCCTTCATCACTTCTAGCATCAGAATTTTGTATATCATCATCTCTCCTGATATAACATTTTCTTCTAAATATCTTGAACTACTTAACAGTAGGATTGTAACCAAATCATAATTCATAAGGGCTCTTACCAAAATTACCATTCACATTTACCTAATTCAAAGTATATACAACAGTGCTTACCACTTCACTCCAGTACATTTGAGACACATTCCCTTCCATCATCATTTTTCTGGCAGCATCTAGAATTGTTCTATTTTTTCTTTCTACGACTCCATTCTGTTGAGGGGTTCGGGGGGCAGATAACTGTCTTTTAATTCCATGTTCTTCACATGCAGAATTGAACTCTTTTTAGTAGATTTCTTCACACCTGTTAGATCTCGGGCATTTTATTTTCAAACCTTTTCATTTTCTTCCATGGCCTTAAAACTTTTGAACTTGTCCAATGTACACTTTTCTCTCCAAAGGAAACCCGAGATCATTCAAGGTAATGATCAATGACCAACTTATAAATACCTTTCTACTTGAGGAATACTTCTAACTCTAGAGGAACCACAAAGATCAGTATGTAGCAGTTCCAACACATTATATGAATGAAATTGTTTTCTCCAAAAGGATACTCTAGTTTGTTTACCCATCTGACATTCTTGGTAGATTACATTAGCTGGCTTCACTAACATAGGTATATCTCTTACTACTTGAGTAGAACTTATCTTGATAATGTTGTCAAAGTTTACATGAAACAACCTCCTATGCCACAACCAACTTACATCTACTTGAGCAATTAATCAACTTCCACTAGCAGTATTCAAGTGAAAAATATTACCTTTATTTTGCACACCAGTAGCAATCATGTTTCCAGAACTCACACAAATCTTTCACTTTCCATTATTGAATTGTAGATCATATCCCTTATGTACCATCTGTCCAACACTTAACAAGTTCTGCTTTAGGCCTTCAAAATAAAGAACATCATCAGTGTTTTCCTTACCACCAAGGCTAATAGAACCTCTTCCATGAATCATACAAGCATTGTTATCTCCAAATCTTACAGCCCCACTATCATACTTCTCTAGACTCACAAACTTGATTTTATCACCGGTCATATGATGTGAGTAGCCACTATCAATAACCCACTCATCCTTCTCCTTGATAGCAATGAAATCCCATTCATCTTCATTTCCATCATCTTTATCAGACTCGTCATCAGTTACCGCTTCTTCAGCAAAGTCGCATCTCTTTTGGAATCTAGGTTTTCTAGGCTTAGACCTAGGAACTCTTTCAGGACATCTTGATGCAAAATGACCTATCTTACTACATGAAAAACATTTAATAGGCAATATGTCTTCATACTTACCTTTTCATCTTCCTTATTTCTTTGTAATTAGTGCTTCCAGTTCTTGTACTTCTCTTTCTTTGTATTTGAGCTATTTTAGTTCATCATATTTAGATATATTTCTGGAGCTCTCTTCGAGACTGTATCTTTTCCTATAACTTCCGGATATAGTAGCTTTGAATGCAGATTCAAGTTTTGGTGTAGATTCACCAAATTCACTTATTTCAAAAGCAACAAGCTTCCCTATTAGTGTATCTCTTGTTATCTTGTTTATAGACATAAATTCCTCAATAGCATGGACCTTCATTTTGTAAGGAGGCAAGGATCTAAGTATCTTAGCCACAATTTCATCCTTACTCACTGAGCCACTTACACATTTAATACCTAGCACTATTTCATTTACACTCTGCATAAAAGAAGTAATATTTTCATCTTCATCCATCTTCAGATTCCCATACTTTCCTTTTAAGCTCTGTAGCTGAGCCATCTTCACCTATGTATCTCCTTCATACAAAGTTTCTAGCTTATTCTAGATCTCATGAGCTATCTGCATACCTATCACATGAGCCATCTCTGAGTTTGTTATAGCACTCACCAATACTTCCATAGCTCTTGTATTACTTTCAACATCTTTGATCTTATCAGCAAAGGAGGGACCATTCTGAGGAATAGTATATTGATCTTTTGTAATCTTCCAATAAGCATCACCAATGCATTGCAGATGAAATTGCATCCTAACTTTTCACAGTGAGTAATTGGTGCCACCAAATCTAGGACTATCCTTCTTGAATGTTGCCATCCTGAATCACCTCAAGCTATTAGACTTCTTGAGAGGAAGTAGCTCTGATACGAATTGTTGGAAAAACAAGGATAGACAACTAAGAGGGGGGGTCAATCAGTTGTCATAGAAATTTAAAAATTTTCTAACCAAACTTATCCTTAATCTCATATTTGATGAATGAACAATTAACCATAAGCAATTAACACCTCATAGAGACAAAGAACACCAAGATATTTACGTGGAAACCCTATTAGGGGAAAATCCAAGAATAATTTTCTGTTTGCAGCCCTGTTTGACTTCAGTTGATTTCAGTTTCAAAGCTCTACTCTCCAGTCTGGCTCAAGTTGAAATTCAGTTCACAATTACAATTCCTGGTTTGACTCAAAGCTCTCCTTTTGAACAATAATTTGTAATATCCTTTCCTGAAATAACTCCACATAATGCTCAACTTACTATCAATTTATTGATCTTTTCAAAATCTTCTTCATTTGGACATGAGCTGTAAATTAGGTAAAGACTTTATTTTTCTTGATCCAATATCCTTGAAAAGACACCTATAGGCATAAAGCATATTAATGTATTTATAAAATTAAGTAATTCATAACCAATTTTATTCATTTCACTTTAATGTAAATTAACTTTGAAATTCATTATTGAAATAATAAAAGTAACAAATCTTCTTTGAATTTAATGTTATTTTAAACCATTAAAATAAACTAACATTAAGGAGAATGCTATATGGATTTAAAATCCTGTTGCTTTTTGTTCCTTTCATCTAGAAGATACCCTATTTCACAGTCCTCATTTGTTCCTAAAGTGACGGTAGGACTACTCTTCTCATTACTATGATCCTTCCATCCATTACTCCCATTTTTACTTCTAGATGCACTTCCATTGACACTGCCATTTTCATCTCCCAGCCATTGTTACTTCCACTCTAGCTATTGTTACCATCTGGTGTGTGCCCAACAATGTTAGATGACCCACACCTAGGGGATATCATAATAACATTATTCAAAGATTGCTCATTTTGATTGGGATGCTCATGGCCATGCTTATATTGTCGATTTTGATGGTGGTGGTGGTGAACACAAGGACACAACAATTGCTATCTAGCCTAAGTAGAATTATTACATATTTCTCCTCTTTCATTTGGGTTTTGTACTTTAGAACTCCAGAGAGATAGACCATTATGGGAGTAATATATAAGACATACTGTGGAACCATATACTGTGGGTATACTATCATATGACATAACTCCTAAATGCATAGACATGAGCCTTCTAATCTTTCTTAAACATTTTGCCATCATTTTATTTCATGTGATGACATCTCTATTAGCCATTTTATTAAATAGTTCGCATGCAACACTATGATCAAACTTTCGCAAGTCACATGAGATGTAATTTCCATTGAGGCACTCAGTCAAATACTTCACTGCCTTCACTTTTGGTCCAATGAGAAAGAACTTGGCTCTACACACACCAATTGTATTTATATGAATTTTTGTGAAGTCTTTGCATCAAATCCATGGTGTGCCCCTTTGTTTGGAGCATTCTAAAAAACAATTCACATACACCATGTATTCTCCCACATTTTGTATTCATTTTTTCAAGGCAACTGTATTTTTTTGCGCATAATTTGGAATCATTCTATTTAATGAAATGATATCTTCATCGGGCATTCTACCAAACAACATACCCATCGTTCCATTGCTCTCCATGAGATGAAATTCCTATGAGGAATCCTTTTTCAAATGGTTTATGTGTGGCCTGCGTGATGCTGATGAAGGTTGTGGGATCTGGCCTTTATGTCTGCAAATTGCATTTTCTTGCAAGGTTCTAATGCTGCTTCTTCAATACATTTTGTTGTGGTCTTGTAACATTTCAATTCCATGTTGTGACTTCTCCAGAGGCATTGTGCCAAAAGTTTACTTGCCCTATGTGCTTCACATTTTGAATGCCATTTCTACCAAGCCTTCTATCAAATAGTTTATAGCCTTGTCTATGCCTCCACATTTTGCGCGCATGTTCACCAAAGCAATCGCTAAAAGGTTTCTAAAGCCTAATCAACAATTCCATTTTATGCATATCCCATGCATCCTGCTCCAAACCCGTGCCATGCCTAAATTCCCTTCCTTCAAATTTTCTTGAGGTCTTTTATAAGACAATTTGTGTGTGCACCCATGCTATGCATTCCTTCACGAGACCTTGTATATGGCTTCACAACTGCCAATTGTATTTGCTTGAAAGTTACAAAGCCTTCTCAACAAATCTTCATTTTAAAAATGCACAGATCCATTTTGTGTAGCTGCTGCAACATTGCATTCCATGAGGCAAAATTATTTCCACATCGTATATGCATTTGGTTGAGGAGTTCTATCAAACAGTTTGGTAACATGTCTCCACTTAGACATTTTGGATACAATGTTTATCAGGGAAGATTGCGTAATCAAGGCATAAGATTGAATTTCTCAAAGGAATTCTATAATAAAAGTTAACATGCTTTGTCTTTTGCTTTCCATTCTTCACCTAAAAACCTCTAGGTATTGTGTTTCGATGAGAAACATCTCTTTGTAGCACTCCATTACTCTATTTTGAAGAAATCGGTCAAACACCGTCTTCTTAGAGGAATTTTGTGCATCACACATTTTGCTACCTTTAATGCTTCCATTGTTGCATGTGAGCTCAAGCCTTTCAATTGCTAGTTGTATTTACCTAAAGGTTTCTGAAGGTTTTTAAAATAGGAGCCTTTGTACATTGTATTCCATGGTTTCGCTTGTTTGAGGCGTTCCGTCAAAAAGTGCGTGGCTTCTCCACTTTTCCATGTTTAAAAAAAATTCCTCTCCAAAGCCTCCAGTCAAATCCACTTCATGACATTCTTCAAGCTGGGCAGGAGTGGAATGAGTTTAGTGCAGCGGTAGAACTTTAGGCGGAAGCAGAGCCATTGCAGAACTGGGAACTTTAACCTTCAAAAATACCCAGTTTCAATATTGCCTCCGGTTCTGGAAGTGGGATAGGAACCATTCTTGGAAGAGAGCGGGAACATGTTCAGAGTAGGATTGGGAAAAAAAATTGGTTCCCAGACATGAACATTTTGTCCTTGGTCCCAAGTTCACTTTCTTCCTGTATCCGATGATGCTACAAGGTCATAACTGATTTTAAACTTGAAACTTTAGTATTTTAGGTGCCAAAACATGACTTTTCTTGAGTCTGCTAGTTTAGATTTTAGAATTTTTAAAGAGTATGTGGAGTCGAGTTGGAATTACTTTCAGGCCTTTCTCATTTAAACGTAACATTTTACCCCTCCCCTTTGACCTTTTTACGATTTCAAAAGATTTTAAAATCTTTTTATAAATAAAAAGATTTATTTGAAATCCTTATTAAATCATTTTAAAATAAAAGATTTTCAAAAAGATTTTAAAAAGTTATTTATTTACTAAATTTTTCATTTATTTGATTATTTTGATTTTTTGCTTTAATTTTTTAAAATTTTGTTTTTGTATTTTTCTAATTTTCCACTTTACAACATTTTTTGTATTTTTCAGCTAAGACCAAAAATGACAATGTGAAGAAGATCTAAGTGAACAACATGAAACGAGGCGAAATCGACACAAGGATGAAGATGAACATACAAAAATGAAAATACGAAGACCAAGGCGAATGAATCAACCAAAATGAACAAAACAACAACACAATGATGAAAGACAAATGAAACAAAAGAATGGGATAGGGGAACAGAGATAGGGAGCTAAAGAATTGGCAAAGCTGGGATTAGGGCCGAAACTTGGAACAAGAACAACAGAAGATTTTGTTAAGTTCGATCCAATAGAGAGAAAAACCAAAAAAAGAAAAAGGGGCCTTTTCCAAGAAAAATTTGGGGCATGTAGAGAGCATAACAAATGGTGACTTCATTTGGGAAAATGCTCTAAATTTTAAAAAATGCACAACCTCCAAATACCCAAAATCTCTGGTTTACGTTCATTCAAGGCAATCTAAGAAGTGCAAAAAAAATCAAATTAGGACATGATAGAGATCTGAGATGAAACTGAAACCTTTTTGTGTGTGCAAATGATTCATTCCCCTCCATAAGTGTTATTATGATAAAATCATAACAGACTCTACCCAAGCTATGTAGTTGTGAGTTACATTTCAAACAGGCAATGATATCTTCGGCATAGCTCTATTGCTAGACATGCATCTATAGCCCCGACAAAGATACCTATGGTTCTGTCTAAGCATTGCTCTACTACCAGTCAAACATCCATAGCCCCAGCAGAGATACATGTGGTTCTCTCTAAGCATCGCTCTACTACCAGTCAAGCGTCCATAGCCTCGGTAGAGATACTTGAGTCACCCTTGCTGATTCAATTAATTTTCAGATTTTCTTTCTTTTCTCTTTTTCTAGATGCTGATTCTTTTGAATTACAATTTCTTGTTTCTCTCAATCCTTAAGCAATGAAGCCTAAGTAGTGGGTTGACAACCATGGTGGACATCGTGAAAGAAATGTAACCCTTTATATTTTTCACTTGGAGTAGAACTACCCCACCCAATGTAAAATAACTGATCGATTTCTTAAGATGTGTAGATGATGATAGACTTTCAAAAAATCCCCAAAACTATATAATGTACCAAGTTTTAATTCATGCTAACATTCCCAAGTTTGAGATGGATGAAGGTAAATCAAAGTTTTCAAAGCTACTGATTGATCAAGTGTTTGAAAATACAGATAGCAGACTCTCAACAGATTCACCTTTCAACATAACTTGCATACACTAACACAACTTTTA
>VDFB02233190.1:0-16333 GCA_007258455.2 Sequoia sempervirens | reverse complement strand
CCATCCATATCGTTTCTCTTTCACCCACGATAATCAATCATCCATAATAAATTGATCATCACCTTCATCCTTTGGCAAAACAAATAGAAACAATCATAGCAATTAGCAAAAGAAAGCTTCAATCGTAAAATCAAAAGCAAACAACAAAACTTCAAAACAAAATCAAACACTTGATCAGTCGCAAACATGTCAGTCGACTTTATATCAACAGCCTATCAATCAACTTATCAAACCATCATCATCCTTTACAATGCATGTCCTAGGATATATCGTTCCAACAATCGGCATCATTTTGGATATCACCTTGGATTCTTATCCTATCAAAACACATCCCTTTGGCTGAAGGTATGAAGAACATTGGCTTGTTTGTATACTTGATCTTTTCTTTTGATTTATCTTATTGTTCTCATTCCAAGTACCTCTCAATGATATCTGAATGAAGGATGTAGAGAGATAGGAATGGGGCAACAATCATTATCTTTTTGTCTACTGTGCTTATTGGACGTTCTTGTAAAATAACTTGGTGAATACTTGCTTTGTTAGGTACATCCTAGCAAGGTTTCCAGATGTCAAGTGTGAACAAGAATACCTCTATCCTGCTTGTCGAAGTCAAGTCCATCGCATCAGCCAACGCCTACTTTGGTTCTTTATACCTTTGATGCATCAGATCTACATGTGTAATCAAACATATAAGTAGCCCTTTTAAAATCCCAATCCTTGATAAGAAAAATTCATCATCATCATCTATCATCATCATCATCATCTCTAATAAAGTCTCGACCAATCATGAGCTTGTTGGATCCTCTTGTCATCATGTAATTTCTTCTTTTTCACACTAAAATCATGTCATGAATTGTTAATCATCATCACCAGTGCATCCATCCTACATCCACAAACCATCAATATTCTACATATCATCTGACATGCATAATCATCATAATATATATCTGTTAGTCTAAGCATCTACATAAATCATATATTTGCATAATCATAGCATATCAGATCATTCATCTCATCCATCTCACATCATATCATCATTTAAGTTGTTTAAGATGATATAGATTTGTTATTCTAAGCATCTTAAAATCATCTCATTTGCATCATCATCCATAACCATCCATTTTGAACCTCTTTATTGTGATATCAACCCTCAAATCGAATCTTTTCACTTGATCTCTCGAGGGGGCAATGTACCAGTGTACTTCTTTCCGCTGGGGCATTCGAAAAATCAAAAAAAAAAATTGATTGCAGAAAGTTTATTCTTTGAACCAACACAACAAGTACATTGCTTCAAAGAGGGGGAAAATGTAGACAAGCAAAATTGGCATAATGCATTCAATTAGGTCATATTCATCCATTTAGCAAATAAATCAAGTTTATTTATCAATCTCCTAAAGTCATCAATTTAATTTAAATAAATCAAACTTGATCCTACCATCAACCTTTTAATTAAATAAACCAAACTTTATTTAATTGAAACCTCAAAATGCATATCCCATCCCCTTTTGATTTAAATAAATCCAAATATTCAAGTCAAATGGGTCAAAATCAACTAATCATCATTAAGTTAATCTAATCCTGATTAACCTAACCTAGCCACCCATCACATCCTCTAGCTTTTCCCACTTGCATAAATAAATCAATTTATTGATTTACTAAAATCTTTATTTTCCATCAACATGGCATCTTTGAGGAATATTCCCTAGAATTTGAATTCAAAAACAAGTGGACATGTACACCCAACAAAGCATTTATAAGGCCTTACATGTCTCTTACATGTCCCTTGCAAAGGTCAAACTAAGCATTAACTCTCAAATTTAAATTTGAAATCTCCCTCTCTTTGGCACATTGACCAAAATGTGCTCATTCCTCATCCTATCACAACTTGACAAGTGGCTTCATATCATTGGTCCAATCTTGATCCCACATTTCTCTTTCATAATCATTCTTTAAACTTGATAATCTTTAAATAGAGGCTTCATCCTTCAACAAATCCTCCACAATCTTATGCAAAGTCACTCTCTTAAACTGAGAACTAATTTTTCCACCATCATTATCATCTTCAAAGAAATTTCATCATTTAGCTTATTTATCAAGGATTGGGAAAGGGCTTCTTTCCATAGAAGCTCCAATCCAGTATGAGATATGATTTACTTCATGTTTTATTGTATGCTTTCAATTAGTTTATCTAATCCTTTTGTTGTTTTGATTGCATCATGAAGCATGTTGATAATTTGTTGTGTTTTTAAAGTGATAATCATGCTAATGTGTGTGTGTTAGTTTTAGCCATTTGCAGATTTTCACCATCCACATATCCAATTATCCTAAACCATAAACTCTAAAGTCTAAACCATAAACCCTAAAGCCATCATTTTTTCTTTAAAGGCTCTCAATGAAATTTGGTTGCCTTGGGAAACTTCACCAAATTTTATTCACTTGAGCCATGTCATTTTCTCCTAGAACCTCACTAGACGTAGATCCCCTTAAGCCATCCTCTCACCCTAAATTGTAATTCGATTTCTTAAGGGGATCAAAGAAGTTCTTAAAATTTGGTGATCAAAGTTTCCCAAGGCAACCAAATTTAACAATAATAAGATCCTGTAAGATTATAATATGAATGAGATATCATGATCTAGGTTGGTCAGTTTAAACAAGAGTAGATCTCAATCAACTATTCCAGAAGAAAATGTTCTTCACTAACTTGAAAGTTCATTAAATATTCCAAGGGGAACCAAAACTTTACCCTAAGTTTTGTAAACCCTAAACCCTAAACTCTAAAATTTGAACCCTAAACACTAAACCATTCATTTTGTCCTACCCAGCATCTGAAAGTGAAATTTGGTTGTCTTAGGAAAATCCACCATATTTCATTCCCTCATGCCATGTAATTTTGTCCTAGGATCTTACTACATGTACATCCCCTTAAGTTATCCAATTACCCTAAACCCTGAACTCTAAAGTCTAAACCCTAAACCCTAAAGCCATCATTTTTTGTTTAAAGGCTCTTAATGAAATTTTGTGGCCTTGGGAAACTTCACCAAATTTTATTCACTTGAGCCATGTCATTTTCTCCTAGGACCTCACTAGACGTAGATCCCCTTAAGCTATCCTCACAATCTCTAAATCGTAATTCTATTTGTTAAGGGGATCAAAGAAGTTCTTAAAATTTGGTGATCAAAGTTTCACAAGGCAACCAAATTTAACAATAATAACATCCTGCAAGATTATAATATGAATGAGATATCAGGATCTAGGTTGGTTAGTTGAAACAAGAGTAGATCTCAATCAACTATTCCATAAGAAAATGTTCTTCACTAACTTGCAAGTTCATTAAATATTCCAAGGGGCACCAAAACTTTACCCTAATTTTTGTAAACCCCGAACACTAAAACCATTCATTTTGTCCTACCTGTGATCTAAAGTGAAATTTGGTTGTCTTTAAATCCACCAAATTTCATTCCCTTATATCTTAAAGATCACATGGATCCATTCAATAATAATATTCACAATCCACCCACCATGCCATCCATCTCCAACACCTTCACTTCCACCTCCACCCACTCCACCTCGCTGAAATCGATGGTGCTCATTTGCAAGCACAAATAAATGCCAATGTTACAACCATCCAAGATTAAATCAACATTATTCAAAATGAATACAGGTCGACTCGGTGGAGGATGTTTGCATTCAGGATGCAAACCCTTGTTGATGCTGTTAGGGCTATGGATGGGATCATAGATGAGCATCGACAATGGCTAGAGGAGAGGAGAACTCCCAATTCTGAAAAGGAAAACACAAATAAATGAAGATCTATGCAGTAGAGAGCCACAATAGTTTATAAATTAAAACAATGATCTTAAATAGTTATGAATTTATAAATTTGGTTAATGATGGATATTTTGTGTGATGAATTTATAAATTTGGTTCCAAATGGATATTTTTAGTGACATGAATTTATGATTTTGGTTCTAGATGGATATTTTTAGTGACATGGATTTATGAATTTGGTGGAATTTATTAACTTATAATGAATAGTATATAATAGTATATATTTTATGACTATCTACTAGATCATGATTTCTCCTCCTGAAAAATTGTAATATATATATGTGTGTGTGTGTGTGTTAGACATAAAATGAGATTTTGTGAATGTTTCAAGTTTATTGCTTAGTATGTATGTGCATGTATTAAAAATCTTCATATATAGTTAAATTTGAAATTTGTATGTATGTACATAGCTTCTTATTTAATGATATGTACACATGCAAATTATGCATCATATTTTTTATTTTAAATGTACATGTACATATTAAAATTTGAATTTTGTATGGACATGCTCAAGTTCAATCAATGTATATATATGTGCATTTTAATTAAATATATGTATCTTAATATATGTATGATTTAATGCAGGTGTACATTTATATCGAGCATATCATGGATGATTTTAACATTGATGATATCATCAATCCACCACCTCAACCACAACCACATCCACCTCCCCCTGCCCCTCCACCTCCACCCCCCCCTCCCCCTCTCCCCCTCCACCTAATATGCCACATCCAACACCTATCACATCCGACAAGACTCGCTTGAGAGCACGTATAAATGATCAAGTTGCATCCTTATAAAATCAAATTAATGCTATGCGTAGTCAAGCATTTATTCCTCCACATGTGAGATGTTTTGCATCTGCAATGCAAAATGTTGTTGATGCCATCAGGATGATTGATTTTGATCTTGATAGGCATCGACGAGACAAAGAACAAATGAGACAATTTTATTCCGATGGTCTCTCTTACAAACAAATATTAGACCTTAAAATAATGAAATCCCATCTAGCCCCCTACTTTCTTGACCTCGTTACTCAACAACCCATTCCACCCAACAAATCTAGAATATCCATGAGGTGGTGCATACATCCGCAGATGAGTGCACATTTTTGGGATCAATGGTATATGGATTTTGATAGTCCCCCACATGCTAATTGGGAGTGCCTATTGTATTTTTTGAGAAAATTGTATGTAGAGTTTGTTTTGGGGAAAAATCCAAATTAACTTTTGATTTAGATCATTTCAGGGTGTTGGTGGCGGCATGCGGGTAAACCCACAATAGTGGGTTACAATTTTTCAAATGAAGAAAAATTAGAAATGCTCATCAAAAAAATTAAAATGGTTTACCCCTTCTAATGAAGGGGGTTTGAATGAACCACCCCCTTCTAATGAACCCCCCTTCTAATGAACCCTCCCCCCTTCTAATGAACCCCCTTTTGTACCATATAAGGTGGGTTCGAATGAACCCCCCTTCTAATGAAGGGGGTTCATTCAAACCCCCTTCATTAGAAGGGGGGTTCTAACGAACCCCCCTTTTTTCACCTTCCCCTCCACCATTTCAAAATTTATGCATGTTTTTTGACTATCAAAGCTTGGGAAGGAGGTGCAAATGAAGTCAACTTAATAAACCAAGTTGGATGATTGTAGTGATCGAAAGATGCTTCCCAATAGCTATAAATTTAATATATTTTGTTTTTATTTTATATTTTATTTTTTAGTTTTACTGTACATAGGTTTTTCCCCGAACGTCAAGTTCTATGAAAAATCATTGTGGGAAAATAGTAAATTTGAGGAAAAGTAATTTGAAAAATATATATCCACTAGGTATTGATTTCCTTGTTTAATAAAAAAAGAAAATTGAATTTCAATACATACCAAAAAAAGTTATATGAATGAATCCCACCTATGTCTAAATTATAAATTTTTGACTTCAAACTTAATTAAAGAAAAATATTTAGCAAATGCCAGAAACAAAATGAAAGCTCTAGATACTTGTGTTACCAACCTAAATTCAAAATAATTAGAATTTTATCCTTGTAGAAAAAATTATGAGCCAAAGGTACACACCACTTTTTAAAAATGTTGTTTACTATTAAAAACTAGTTTTCAAAGGAGACGCAAAAAAATTACAATTTAAGTTCAATTTTTTTTAAAAAAAATACATTTAAAATCTGCAAAAAAAACTGACAAATCACTAGTTTACATCATTTCCAAATTCCTAATAGTTTACCTAATATAAGTGTCAAAAAGTGAAGTTTCTCTAAAAATGTTGATTTCAATGTCAAGTTTGGCCAAAAAGTGTAACCGATTATTGTGGGATGACCCATGCCACAATAGAGATTATGGGCAAGGGTTGATCCCTGATGCCCCATGCATGAACAACCCCTTGTTGTTGATATCCATCCATCCATACACCCATCCAAGCATCCACCCATGGCATTCCATACATTGCTAGACACTGGGGGTAGATATTTATATCTTTCTTTGGCAATAAATATTGATCTATATCCTCCCACTTATGTGGTGATCTGAACATTTGAAAATGTGAAATCAAATTGATCAAAGCATTTGTGAGCAAAAATTCAAATCACTAGCCCATGGTATATTTTGATGAGAAGACATTCCTTATCAAGCTTCATCTTTCATCAAGCATCAATCCAAACAACCAATATCAGTTGCATCTAACGTTGCTTCAACATCGCATCAAATCATCCAAAACAATTTTTTTTACAAAATCAAGCTTCAAAATATTGATCAATCAAATCCAATCAATCACTCATCATCTCGGGATATCCATCCTAATCCTTGTGTTGCTTAACACTATCCTTGCATTGTTGTGTATCCTCAATAATGTTATCATCATCAATCCATCAATCTGATCAATCAACCTCAGCTTGTTTTTCAACAAAATCCTAAACAAAGCAATGATATCATCACATATCCAAATTTTCAAAATCATGCAAAAATCCAAAAACATCAGAAAATCAAAAATCTAAAAATAGGTCAAAAAGTTAGAAAAGTCAAAACACTAGATCCGAACTACGTCATCTACTGCTTAAACATAGCAAGGGTAATCTTTCATCAGCCCCAAGACACAAAATCCAAAACATTCATAAAATCTCATAAAATCAAAACATTTGCAAAATCTCGAAAAATACCAAAAATAGCCTCAAAATATTTCAAAACATCCAAATATTTGAAAAAATCCATCCGTCCCATTTCACTTTCACCCACAATAATCTCATCCATAATAAAATAATCGTCACCTTCATCCTTTGGTAATACAAATAGAAACAAGTACAACAATCGGCAAAAGCAAGCTTCAAACGTAAAATCAAAAGCAAACTTCAAACTTTTAAATGAAAAATCAAACTCTTGATCATTTTCAAACATGTCAATTGACTTTATATCAATAGCTTATCAAACAAATCATTAACCCATCATCATCCTATACAATGCATGTCCTAGGATATATCATTTCGACAATGGGCATCATTTTGGATATCACTTTGGATTCATATCCTAAACAACACGTCCCCTTGGCTAACAGTATGAAGAACATTGACTTGTTTGTTTACTTGATCTTTTCTTTTGATTTATCTTATTGCACTCATTCCAATGACCTCTCTTGATGATGTCTAATCAAAATGATTTAGAGAGAAAGGAATGGGGCAACGATCATTATCTTTTGTCTGTTGTGCTTGTTGGACATTCTTGTAAAATAACCTCGGTGAATACTTGCTTTGTTAGGTGCATCCTAGCAAGGTTTCCATATGCCAGGTGTGAACAATAATACTCCTATCTATTTGTCGAGTCAAATTCCACCACACTAGCTGCAACGCCATCCTGGTCGTCTATACCTTGATACATCGTATCTATGTGTGTTATCAAACAATAAGGTAATTGGCCCTTTGAAAATCCCAACTCTTAGCAAGAGAACATCATCATCATCCATCATCATCTCCAATAAGGTCTTCTTAGATCATGGACTTGTTGGATCCTCTCTTCCATCCATCTTATCTTCTATCTTTACTAACATTTCTACCCAAATTTGTGTGATATCTCAAAATATACATGAGGCTACCCATGGCCAATGACTATTTATACATCATCAAAATTGTCTACATCAAATATTTGATCTTTCTAAAGAATTATCTTTCGTCCTCTAATCAGTAGAACCACTCCTCTCATATTTTATCATTATCTCGATCGAAAATTATCATTTCCACTTGATCTCTCGAGGGGACAGTATACTAGCGTAATTCTTCTCGCTAGAGCAATAGTGGGGCATCCAAAAAATCAAAGAATTTTTTACTTTTGATCATGGCAAGGTTATTCTTTGAACCAATGCAATAAGTATGTTGCTTCAAAGAGGGGAAAAATGTAGACACATAAAATATACTAATTGATATCACACATCTGATCTTAAACTACTAACACTTCTTCATCCTGAATCATCCCCTTTTCTAAACATTTAATTGAATAACTTTTATTTGATTAAATTCATCACATTTCATCAATTTTATCTTGTTAAGTCATTGTCTCTCGTTAATTAAATAAACCATTTTATTTAATTAATTTCTAAATCTTTGTTTTAATTAAATAATTCTATTTATTTAATTAAATCTCTATAGTTCCTCTATTAAATTAAATAAATCAAACATTTATCTAATATAATCAAACATCACCCCCTTTGGTTAAATAAATCAAAATATTTATTTAACTAGGTCTTAATCATTTTCATCTCTTTTTGATTTATTTCAACTGATAAATATAAATCAATCACCTAATCTCCTCTTAAATTGAACAAAACCTTGTTAGTTTAATCTAATTTCATGTCACATCCTCTAGCTTTTCCCACTTGCACAATAAAACAATTTATTTGATTTATTAAATTCTTCTATTTCATTCAAAAAGGCATCAAATGATGGAATATTCTTCAAATTCAAAAAGTCCCTCCAAAAGGACTTGTCCCTTCCAACAAGGCATTCAATGCCTCTTACATGTCCTTTCCTTGAGCCAAGTGTCATTTAACTCTCTTCTTTCATCCCCCCCTAAACATGTCACTTCTTCAAATTCAAATTTCAAACTTACACATTGATCAAAATGTGCTCAACCTTCATCCTCTCACATGTTGACAAGTGGCATCATGTCATTGGTTTATCTTTTATCCCACATTCATCATATCTTTCAATCTTCAACTCTTTCTTTCTATAAATAGAGAGGTCATCCTTCATTTTCATCATCCACAAATTGAGTAAACTTACTATACTCAAATCGATAGTGACTTTCATCCAATTTCATCCAATCTTAGCTAGGTTATGCAGAATTTTATCTTGGAGCACATTGGAGGTCTTCATCAAGTGGATCACTCTTCATCATCAATCATCTTCATCACATCATTGGAGTTGGGAAAGGGCCATTTTTCACATCAAATTGGCACCAACTCCCTCAAGAGATTAAGAGTTTTCTTTGTCTTAGGATAGGATTTAATATCTTAAGCTTTAAGTATGTTGTGTTCTTCATTTACTTCATTTTATCTTACATTCAAATGGATTTCTTGAGGAATCTCTATTCTAACTTGCATTTGATCTTATTAATTTTTTCATTTGTTATGTTCTTCCAGATATAGGATATTGGTTCAC
Organism: Sequoia sempervirens; assembly: GCA_007258455.2. Taxonomy (NCBI): domain Eukaryota; kingdom Viridiplantae; phylum Streptophyta; class Pinopsida; order Cupressales; family Cupressaceae; genus Sequoia; species Sequoia sempervirens. The sequence continues at coordinate 6,855 of VDFB02233190.1, read as the reverse complement.
AGCTTCGTTGTCTACCATCATTCTATCTAATTCCCACTATCCATTTATTTGTTGCTCTATTTTGCATGACATCCATAATAATGCTTTGTTGTCATTTCCATAACTTGGAACGACTGATATTATGTGTATTTTCTACTTTCATATCTGTCTGCCATAACACCTATCCCACAAAACCCCTAATAAATTGGTCTAATACCCAATTGGGGCCAAATACTTGACCTATGTCATCATTGGATCATACACTTCTTGTTGGAAGTTACTATATCAAAAAGACAAAAAAATCAAATATTCCCCAAAAAGCCAAAAAAAATAATAAAACCTAAAAAATCCAAAAAACATCGAAATAACTTTCAAAAATCTAAAAAACAGAGTCATTCATGTCAATCCAAGTCTAGTCAATGTACGATGCCTCTGCATGCATAATGTAGGCAAGGCCATCTGTTGATGAGTCATTGAGGCACTAAGTCATTCCTTTAGGGTTTGTTGAGTAAAATTCAAATCACGATTTAGTCCTTTGTTAATAAAACAAGGTTAAGTCATGTCGACTATGAGGTCTCTACGTATTATTACATAGGAAAGACCATCTATCGATGAGCCCTCCAAGCCACCTAGGTTGGTCCTTTAGGGTTTGTCGATTCAATCGTAATAAATCACGCATTGTCAACTCAGACACAAACAGTAATTAGAATGTTAGACAAGTCACAAATCAACAAGACAAACAAGCCAAAAAAATTTCAAGTCAACTAAGTGAATTATCAAAATAGTCAGCAACACCAAACCAACCTCAAATGGTAAAATAGTCAATTACTTATCTCATATAGATTGTGTCTTTCTTGCAAATCAAACATTATTATTATTTTGTCATTTTCCTTATATAGGTGGTCACATGATTGAAACCAGACTTGACATTTTTTATGACATGTTTCCTCTCTTGAAACTAGGCCTTGTCAAACAATCAACCCATGAATCACCTAGTTAATTAAACATTAGAAAATAATTGTTAGCAAACACTATGAATGGCTATTGACTTTGTTGGGCTAATTTGTCTTATCCTTTTTATTTGTCTTTTGAGTTGTGTTACTACCTACCTCCAGGATGTCCTATGAAGTATTTGGAGGAGCGGCGATGTCTCATGACTCATCTTTTCTTTGACTATTGTGTGTGGATTGCCTTGGCAAAAATATTGGGGAAACTTTTCCCTTAGTATGAGTCAAGACATTCCTTGTCTGTGACTATCTATTTTGCAAGTGGATGACCTTGCACACCTTGGTCTATATTATGCCTTGGTTTTTGTTCATCTGTCACATTTTACCACACAATGATGATTAATACAAAGCCTTGCATACTAAAATATACATATTTAAGTTGTCTCCACTCATGCCATGCTAACGTTTTCCTCTCACTAACATTTCTCTTAATTAATCCTTGAATTCACCCATTATCAAATTGATATATCAAAACAATTTCCAATTTTTAAAAAAAAAGTCAAAAAATTTACAAAATTGTTTTGAGGGGGAATAGGTCCACCCTGCTTAAATTGGGGCATGTCTTGACCAATTTTCTTTGACACAATGCAGTTAGCTGCATTGTATCAAAGAAGGGAAAGATGAAGACACTAAAAATTATCCTAGACTTGCGAACTATATTTTCTTCATCAATTCCCCCTTTCGCTCCTAATAATTAAATAATTTTAATTATTTAATTAATTCATTTCTATCTTTATATTTCCTCTTTTGACAAATTAAATAAATTTTATTTATTTAATTATTTATCACTTTTTACTATAATTAAATAATTATTTTAATTTTTTAATTATTCACTAACCTTTTCTTATTAAATTAATAAATTTTATTTATTTAATTGCTTACTAATTTGCCATTTCCTTCCCACTTTTGAATTAAATTATTATTTAATAAAAAAATCAACTTCTCACATGTCTTCTATAATTAAATAATATCTCTATTATTTAATTATTCATTTTTCTCTCAAAATAAATAATTTTATAATTATTTGAATTCCTCTAGCAACCTCTTTTTTTTTCCATTCTCATTATCCGTGTCAATTTTATCTCCTCTTCTCTCAATTAATTTTTTTCCTATTAAAATAAATAATTTAATAATTATTTGAATTCATGCGCCAACCTCTTTTTTTGTGCCATTCTCATTATCCGTGTCAGTCCTACATCATCTTATCTCAATTAATTTCAACCCTTGATTGAATTATTTTATAATTCAATCTTAACCATTTATTCTTATCTTTGCCCTAATTTTTCTCTAACCCTACTCAATACTACAACTTTCATTCTTGGCCATTGATTGACATATCTTATTGACATTAAATCTCAACCCTTCATTCAATTTTTTCTTCTCTATAAAATACCCTTTTCATTTTCATACATCTAGTTGACGTTTAAGTACATGTTGTTAGTGAGACAATAAGAAGGCATCAAGCACAGTCAAGCAAGATGGAAAAGAGCAATGAGGGCATCAAGCACAGTCAAGCAAAATGGAAAAGAGCAATGGAGGTCAAGTAACCATGGCATAGGTCATATTTACTATGGATTTTTGTTTTCTTATGTTGGATTGTGCTCTATTATTGGTTTAGGGCTTCATAGATTTAATTTTGATGATTTTTTACATTAACTTGAATTTTACCCTAGATTACAATCTTCTATGTTATTTACTTTTAATAATTTGTTGTCTTTAGATAATATTGAAATTCATTCAAAAGATTATTTCTAATGATTGAGAAAAACTACAAGACAATCATTTCACAGAACAATCAAGCTTGATGATAGATCAATGAATGTGATTCAAAAGCTATATTACCAACTCATGAATTCATTAAGAATGTTCATATTAAGTGTTCAAATTGAGTCTAGTTTAGGGAAATCAATCTAGTTTAGGGCAATCAATCTGCTTATACAGAAATATATTTTGCAGCTCGTGAAAGCCCTGCACAATCAAAGAAGTTGGATGAAAAAGATTTTTGTGGAGGTAAATAATAGAATTTCTTTAACAATTTTTATAAAACCTATCTATAGGAAGAAGAGAACCTAAACTGCTACTCTTTCATCATCATTGAGATTATAAACATTTCTTTGTGAACCTCAAGATTGGTCTTGTTACTACCTTGAGGGCTATAGCTTCCTCCTCAGCTGAATCTAGGTGTGATATTTTCTTATATTCCATTTCATTATATTCCTAATCTTATATAAACTAGCACTTGGAGGAGATGCAAGGAATACGCTGATAGAATTATATAGGTACTTGGAAATATGAAGTTTTTTTAATTTTGAAGTAGAGTTAAAATGATAAAAAAGACATAAATTGAATCATCATTTCAATTTGGAGAAACAACTCTGTGTAAATGGATAGAGGAATTACACATGATGAAAATGACTTCTTTGAACACTTTATATTTTATGGTTGTAGTGGTAAATTACCCTATGGAATAAACAAAGTTGAGCTTGAGCTTTATTCACATGCTATAAATAACTTCTTTGAGCACAAGACATTCTACTACTCAATTTTGTCAGCTACATTGAAATCATGTTTATACCACTGAATTGTCAATTGTTCAATTTTATCATAAGAAAATGGTAGAAATCAAATCTTTACAATGAGAATATTGTGAAATTTTATGAAATGAAAGAACATAATAATAATAAAAAGATGCAAATAAACTTCAAGGAGGGCTTCTTCTAAAATGAAACAGAGTTAAAATGATAAAAAAAATGATTTAAGTGGAACACAAATTTGGGCGAGAAATTAGCTAGATGTCTAGATTGAAATTGCTTAGTGGGCAAGAGTAGCATGAAAGACCTCAATGAGAATGTAACCTGCAACCCATCCAATGAATGCCTTCATCCCAAGGTTATCTCCATTTATTCTACCAGCCACTCTTATAAAATACAATCGATTTTTTTCTTTAATTTTCCCTTAGGGATTTTACTTTTTCAGCCAAAAGCCTTCCCATTGTGTTAGGGGCATCCACACTTGTTATGTTCTAGAAAGTACTCTGCATTTCTTAAATTAGTTTAGATTAGTAAGAGCTAATTTTATGCCAGAAAAAGGGAAAAAATCCCTCAATATTTGGCAACATCCTTTAGATGTTCAAATATGTTCTATTAATTACATGGATGTTCTTCTTTTCTATTAAAAACTGGTTGAGGAGAGTTAAAAGAAATAAAGAGAAAAATTAAAAAACATGTATTTTGGAGATCTTTGCATAAAAAGTTACAATATGTTCTGTAGTGGATAATTTTCTATCAAATCCAAAAGTGGTACAAAAGGAGAGTGAACAATATTTTCTTGAGCTCCATTAGTTGTGATAATATTTGAAAACTTACATGCCATTTTTTATTTTAAAAGATCCATCTGAGACATTTGAAGTTAAAATAGTCAACAAAGCACTTGGCATTTCCCCAAAACCCTGATAAGTTATATCCTATTATTGGACGAAGATCATCCATCCTCATCCTCATCTGTAGAATTTTCTTCAGGATTACATGATATTAAAACACACTAGGGAAACAAATCTGATATAAAAGGAAGAAAAAATACACTGCAAAGGAGAATGTTCTTCATTGGTAAGAATCTCCATCTCAATAAATACTGAAATAAATTCTCAATTCTTCATATGGAAATTATAAAGCTTAGCTTCCAAATACACAATTATTCTAATCTTGAAACCCAGGAAGACAATGCTTGTAATCTTCAGAAATATAGTATGGTATAAATGTTATAATTAGTAGGGTAAAGATACTAAAACAAAAAGGTAAACAACATCATTTAGGTCACAGAAAAGACAGCACGCCTCCTGGGCGTATGGGCCCCCCTTGTGAGAACAATAGGAATTTTCAATTTAACTTATATAACTCAGATTTGAATTCGGGGATACAAACTTTATAAACTAAGCATTAAATTTTTTTCAAACTTTTAACTGTAGAAAACCCTACTGTATAGAAAAATGATCATGTGAACAACTGAAAATCTCAACTGAGGGTTTGAGGAATTTAGCATCAACATGTTTTGACATATTTTTAATGATAGCAACCTCCATAGTTTATTGTTGTAATCAAGTCACACACTTAAAATCAATTATATTTTTCATACTTCACAAATTCAATATCACAAATTTTAAAGCATGGTTTTAATTTCAGCAAATAGGAAATGCAATGCCTAACGTGTAAAACTGTTTGGCTATTGCATGCTTAAATCAGGGATCCAAATTTATATCTTATCATTTTTGACAGAAATGAAGCGTGCCTACACTTGAAAAGACTATCACATCAACCACAGGGAGACTATCATGCTCAACAATTGTATTATTCGTTATTCCTGAACTACAGTTAAAAAGCAATACGGAGAGTTCAACGTACCTTGAGATATCGAATTAAGAAATCAATCGTTCTTTCGTTCCTGCTGCTTCTGTTGCTTCCGTGCATTCAAATTGCAGGCAGAACGGTGGTCAATGGACGCGTTTAAATTGCAGGCAGAACGGTCGTTATAATCGTAGGCGGTGATCAACTTCATAGTATGGAGCTGGTTAATGAATGTGCTAGGAGATGGTAAAGGGCGGTTGTCTTCCAGCACATGCTACGAGAGATAAGAGTCCTCCTACGTATAGTTAGTTTACGTGTAAGAGTCCTCCTACGTTGTTAATGAAATTATAGTTAGTTTACGTGTAAGAGTCCTCCTACGTTGATAATCGCTCCATAGTTAGTTTAAAGTTCTCTGTTGCAGCGTTGTTACAGTGAAAAGCTCTCAATGGATCGAGGGAAGTCTGGAGGTCAGTAAATAATTTTTTCAATTGCGTTTTTCTTCCCCCTTCCTTGGCATTACAATGATAGTCTGTCATTTTCTCGCTGTAGTGCCAGGCTAAGTCTTCCTTTGAGTGTAGAGGAGACCGCAAACATGGGATGGGGGCCTTCCAGATGGAGGCCAACATCAGAACAAAAGCGTATATTAGAGTGCATGTGGGCCACTGGAACGAAGAAACCTTCTCAAGCCCTCATACTTGAGATTACTGCCGACCTACAACGATACAGTAGAGTTGAACCCAAAAATATTTTCCATTGGTTCCAAAACACTGATAGTCGAGAGAAACGCAAGAGAGAACAGTCACAGACCAGAAGTATGTGGTTTTTTCGATGGTTTAAAGTATTAATTTATTTTTGTGAGGAATTAGGGTTTATATGTAAACATAAAATTTTATATTTCTATAACCTTAATGTTAACTCCAATGCGATCTGAAAGGTTGAATGAGAAAGCTATCTTACCAACCAATGTATTCACTAAGATTGTTTACTGTTAATCATACAAGCTAGGCCCAGGCTAGGATAATAAGTCTGAAAAGAATCCTGTGGCTTTAAATTTTAAACAAAATATAATTTATTTAGATTTCATTTTCTAAGTTATCGAGTTGGTATAGAAACATATTTTTCAGATCCCACATGCTCTGCAGAATCAAAGTACATGGATAAGAAGATTCATGCAGAGGTAAGTAATATGATTCCTCTAACAATTTATCTGTACTAGGGTTTTAAGACAGGAGACTAATAATATTATCTGTAGTTGCAAGATTATCCTTTGTGAATGCGTAACAACTGCTACTGTGTAGTGATCATTGGCTTCTTCTTCTATGATGGTTGAAAAATACCATTGATCTCATGTAATAAATTAGTTTTGTTCTACACAGAGTTTCACCTGAAATACTTTTTTAGAGTATTGACCAAGTAATAGAACGGAACTTCTATTCACCTTTCAATTCTTCATCTAGTGAACGACCCATTTTTAACATTTTATGTGTAAAAAAAGAGTGATCAATTTAAAACGGGTTTTACCTAATTGC
>VDFB02233188.1:0-12868 GCA_007258455.2 Sequoia sempervirens | reverse complement strand
GGGGTTATTGATGGCTGTTGATCTCCTCACAGATACATCCTGACCGTTCCCTGCCATATCGCGATCCCAACTTGAGCCATCGCGATATCACGGGCGATCACCACGTGTCCCAGGTTGCTAATGTTCGAAAAGCAAATAAAGTGATTTAATAAATGCATCGGACTTTAGTGTGTTATCAAGTGGGTTACTAAATCGCCTGAGCGGTGCACATGTTTATAATCAATGGCAATATTTTAATGTTGATGAAAAAGCTGCTCAACGAATAGGCCTTAAGACTATCCCTTGTTTTACTTGATCATGGTCACCGATGAAGAGATCAACGGTTGCCTGCTATCACGCAATCCTAACTTGAGCAATCGTGATATCACGGGCGAGCGCCACGTGTATCTTCCTGGCGCTGCATATAATGGTGGGCCCTGGGGATGATGTTGAAGGCATTGTCAGCATTTTTAAGGAGGACCATTCGATGATCTGACTGAAACAAGAGATCAACGGCGGAGATTTAAATCCGCGTCAAATACAATTGAAGGCGTTGGCCCTGTATACAAGTAGGCTTTAATGGCAGATGAGACGTCTATTAGCAATGTTCATAAAGTTCAAGTGTTTAATTGCAGACTACTCTCACCACTAAGGCATTCAAGCATCTTTGAAGTAGTCCAGAGCTAGAGATAGAGCTTTCAAAAGAAATTTCGGCAAGAGTTTGATTTTCTACAGAACGCAAATTTTCGTGATTTATTTTCTTCATCACTGTTCTGTCCAAATGTGTTTCTTGCGAAAAGCTTTGTTGTGTTGATCAGGGTTTTTAAGAATTAAGATTTTAGGGTTACTATTTCTCTTGAATTATGGGAAATTGCAAATTCTATTATGTTTTCATTTTGAGTAGCACTAGTCTGTTCACAATTTGATTTTCCAAGAAGCCCTAGTTGTTTAAAATGGCGCCAAAAAAATAACATTCTAGCCATATTGACTACATGCAGAGGAATCTATATGATGATTTCCTTGACCAATTTCACCTGTCAACAAATGACAAGAAGAGGGGTTTGGTTTTGATGAGAGGGACAGCCTTAGGTGAAGGGTTGAGGTATAGAACCTACAACATTGCAGATGCTAGGGTACCAATGACGGGTTTAGAACTGTTTAGAAGATGGTATGGCCAGTGAAATGCACCTCATCCTTTTTCAAATGGTTGGAGGTATGATATGGGAAAGCTTGTAGTACCGAATGTGTTCCTTAATGTTGACCTCCTCTTAGCAGTGGCTGCGAGATATGATCCTGTCACAAGGGTTATAAGGGATAATGATGGTGAGGTTTTACTAAATGTAAATGCAGATGTAATTGAGAGGGTTTGATTGAGTGAAAAGCAAAACATTCTTGGTCAGTTGACTTGGGGAGATGAAACAAGTATGCAAGATTCAACCTTTTTAGATCAAATTACTTCCTCCTCATCTAGCCGGTAGGCCGGTTCCGATTCATATCAAGCATTTGATCCGGGGTGCTTTTAGGTTAGGTGTTTTCTGATCATTTCTTGGCAACCTTCTACTCACTTTGCCAAATTTTAGGTTTAGTCCTATCGCATGATGCCCATTTCCTATATGTTTATGGGGGCTCAGATTCAGCATCCCAATTTCTCTGTAGTATATGATTATGCTTCTTTCCTTGCTGAAAGAATGCATGAGGGTTTGTTGAACTTATTTGGGGACACTAGTGTTCCTTTCTTTTGGTACTCTTGTTAATGCATATGTTCTTGTATGAGAATGACCGGCTTCTTCAGAGAAAGATGGAATTGAGACAAGAAGGTAAATGGAAAGGCTACAGTCAGGCTTGGAGTCTGAGATATGTCTTACAACAGAGGGATGCTAGCTATGTGTGGTTGACCATTGCCTTTGCTTCTAGGCTCGAGGCTAGACAATAGTATTAAATATACCAAGAATTCTTGAGAGTTGCATGATTTCCTCTCCAGAGCTCAAAAGCAAGAAGGCACGAGTTAAAAAGTATGTCATAATTGGGGTGACATCATTCCATACCCTGTAAGCACTATCTTAAGGGTTTATGGTTTCCAAGGAACCCCCCATATTCTTCCATACAATGTACCATCAAGAATGGGATTTGTAGAGGTTTTGTGGCAGTTGGGATGCATCCATGAAGATAACCTGACAGGAAGAGGAAAAGGGACTTTGTTCCCTGATTATACTATTGTCTTAGATTTTGTATTTTCCAAGGGTGGATGGGTTCATTTTGATCAATTTTTTATTGATTACCATTTGAAGAATGGATCTGTAAGGCAGCATGACCCTGAGGGATTCTTTGCTCTGTTTAGACAAAGAATCAAGGGTGGCAAAATTGCCCATGTTTTCAACTTTCCTGAAGATTTGATTAGGAATGAATTTGATTTGGGTAGGAAAGAATTGAATAAAGAAAAATGGATTGCCTATGAGAAATTGTTGGCCCTAGTGCATAAGTTGGATCCGAAGTATGATCCATTAATGGAGTTCACTCCATTTCACAAAAGAATTGATTTCTTGATGAGTAATTTCAGAGAAATCATGAGCACCCTGAGAACCAAGAAGATAAACTTGGAGGTAGATTTGAAAATCCAAGGATTGGAGGTGAGGCCTGTGGAAGAAAGGCCAATTTGTCAGCCACCAATTGATAGGCCCTTATACAAAAGAAAAAGAGATAATAGCAGTGATGAAGAGGTTGGAGACAGAAAAGGTAAACAAATAATGAAAGCCTCATCACAATCTGGCCAAGGGATTAGAAAGCCTGGAGGAATAAAGATTGTGGATCTTGATTCACCACCTCGAGATGACCCTATGGGGCATCTGAACAGTGTGTCATTCAGAATGATGAATGATATAGATATAAAAGGATAGAATATTCAGGATGCAAGGATGCTAGCCTGTAAGGCATTCCTGGATGATGATGCCTTTGTGAAGACTCCTATGTTCTTGCAGTTGGTTTGGAGGTTGAAACTTCAGGAATATCAAGACAAATGCAAGGAAAGAAGAGAAACAAGGCCTGACAGGTCTGATCAGGAAAATGATGATGAGGTCAAAACCGAGCTAATAGAGCAGTTCAAGAACCTCACCCTTGATGAAGGAAGTGTGTCTCAAAGGCGGTGTCCTACTTCTCCACAGAATGGGACGTGTGATCTTGTGCTTTTAATGCTATCATGCAATCAAAGCATCCTATGCAAGGTAGTGAGGAGGAAGTCAAGGCATCACTACAAGACTCTAGCTTTAGTGTGGAGTATGAAACTTTGGTGATATGGGCTTTAGCACCTCAGGGAAGAAAACCAAATGTAGCTAATCTCAGTCCAAATTTAAGGGGTGGGCTCATCATCAAGAGAGTCTTTGAAACCTCAACAATAGAGGCCACAAGCTTAACACTGAATGTGGCCAAATTGGCCCAGAAAATAGCTGAAAGAGATGAGGCTGAGAAGAAAAGCTTGATGGAGAATATAACACAATGATTGGGGAGTATAGTAGGATATAGAAAAGAAATGTTGAGTTGCAATTTGAAGTAGATAGGCTGAGATATGGGCAGGTGGGAGAATCTTCTAGTGCCCCTGCTGCTAGAGCAATACCTACTGCTTCAGGGTCATTACTCCCTATTGTTCCAATCATTTCTATTCCTGGATCCCCAATTCAGAAACCTGATGATAGCCCTGCACTAGGGCCAGTTGAAGAATAGGTTGAGCTTTCTACAGATCCTACCAAAGAGTAGATGATAAAAAATGTTATAGAATTACAGGCTGCCCTAAGGGTGAGTGAGGATAATGCTATGGCCAAGCACAATGAGGTTGTAGACACCGTTATAAGGCATTTAAATGAAAAGGTTGATTCTAAGCTGTCAGTTGTACATTCTTTGTATTCTTTATTCTTGGAGGGAATTCAAAATATTAACAGAGACAAGGAGGTGATTCTGCCCTTGATTGAAAAATAGATCCCTAGGGCCACTGATTTAGACATTATGTTTAAGGCTTCTAGGTTTGATGTGAATAATAGGCCCCAATCACTAAAGCCTACTCAAAATTTTTTGAAATAATTGAAGGGATTCCAGGCCTTGCCTGATGATTTGAGTAAGAAAATTAGGGAATTAATAAAGAATTTTGATGATTGGGATGACACTTTCCTGCCAGATATAATGGATACAAGTGGAAATGTTCAGACATTACAGCAATGGCAGGAAAATGTAGAGGAGGTTATTAATGAAAAAATTAAATTAATTTGTGATGATTCAAATCATGACTTGCTGGTAAATAGCATGGATAAAATAATTAATACTAGCATGTTTTTGGAATCATTTGAAAGCAAGGCCAACCAGGTTGCAGTGAAGTTCACACCTTACAGTACCAAGATGAAGGAGGTGATGGATTTTAATTGGCTGACAAATGAGGAATATTAGAGTTGGGTTAACAAGTACTTAACTGAGGAGGAGTGAAGTGGTGTATAGTATCAACAACTGACATCTCAATAGTTATGTATAACTGAATTTTGGTTTTGCTCCATGGAAGTTTTGGGTGTAGTTTTTGAGGAGTAACAGATGCTATGGTTATTTTGCAATGAGTGGAATCAATAGAAAGATGCTCTGGGGTTTGGTGGTTGTGTTTTCAGTTTTGAAATGGGATGTAGCGGTCCAATTGATCAATGACATGTGTAATTTCTGGCCTAATGCTTGTTACTCCTTCATTTTCTATAAGAAGGATTTCAAGGCCAGAAATTAGGGCTAGCAAGTTAGATATTTTTTGTAGTCAAGTCTAGGTAAAGTTGCAGAGCAAGAAATTGTAAGAACTTTTGTGAATACTATGGCAATTTAGGCTTGGATTATTTTGTAAAGGGTTTTAAACTTATGAAGACTGCATGTTTTATAATAGTACCAGCATTTCAAGCTAAGATGATATATCTTGAGCTCGAGTCTCTCCTCTGTACAAACATATCATGTTTTGAATAAAATAATCAAGGATTATGATGTTCATCTCATCATCTCGATGTGTGTGTTTTCTGTCTTGACTTTAATTCAAAGAATTAATTAAAATGCTTGGATGAAATCATGGATGGGTATGTTTGTAAAAGGATTAAATAAGTATCGGGTTGGGGCAGAAATTGATAATGTTGTAATGCAACGTTGTCAGGGATCCTATCTTTGATATTTAAATCATTGTCGAATTACTGATATTATGAGTTTGACTCCCCAATGGTATGGCCTTTGATCTCATCATTACAAGTTTGTAAATCTTTGGTAAATACGTATGTTTTGCTTAGGAGCTTGCCTGATTTACAATTAAATGACTATCTATGAATGCAGAATCAATGTTCTTAATTATCTCATACTCCAGTGGTAGCATTCTTGGTGAAAGGGCTAATTCATTCAACCATGAGCCATTTGGGGATTATCTGCAATTTTGTTAATGATTGTTTATGAGTTTGGAACAAGATCATAAGCATTATAGGATACCCTCACAGGTCTTACGAGAACCCGAAGTGTAGGAGGTTATTTTAAAATCTTGTTAGTTGGTTAAGTCCTCCAGGGCTGCCCTTGATTGGAATTGAAATTTCACATAAGTGGAGTGGGAACAAACCACAGTTAACGACATAAAACCACCAATAACAAATTGTTTTGAAAAAATTCCTAAAAAGAAATGTGAATCTACAATTTGTTGGGAATGCCATGACAGATCATAACAATTTTCTTGTCATGGCATTAGTCTGTATTCATCACCATGAGACTACATTTCTTTACAAATTACACTTTCAAGAGTACATTCACCTTGTCTATCCTCGTTTTCATACATGTCTACCAAAACATTTTTATCAACCGGTTCATTTGCCTTGCTACCTGGCTAAAGCCCTAAAATAGGTGCTTTTCGAACAAGCTATGGATGCTTGGAAAATCCCTATCAAAGCATAATAGTAAGCAACCAAGCCATGGTCTCTGGTTTTGTGTGAAAATCGACTCAATTTATTCACATTTTTTACTGCAATTGCTAACGTTTTTTGGCAATTTTGAAGTTTGAAACGGAAAAAAATCATTGACCAAAAAGACTGATTTTTTTTAAAAATCAGGGGAAAAATCGTCCAGCTTGCAATTTTTTTTTAAAATCGCGATTAATCAGGATTTTTTGCAGATTTATGCTTCTATATCACATACCTTCCTTGGCTTGGTGGTGTCTTTGCTTTTTTCTTTTCAACCTTCTCCTTTCCATGGGATGCAGGTCCTTCACTCCCTATCCGAATCTCATGGGGATGCTCATACTTTTATTTCTTCTCTAAATGTGACCTATATTGGTCCCCTCGAATACTTTAGATGGGTACCAGCTTTCTTAAGGACCTTGATTTGGTTGAATGTTTTATCACCGAAGAGCACAACTAAACGGTTAATGAGCTCATTTTTTAAATCTTGATTTTGGACATTCCACCGTGTACGTATGGTGGGTCCGAAGAGCTCTAATGTAATATCACTTAGATGTTTATAAAAAACATCATTTCCTGCAAAATGATCATGGGATCAATAGTCTAAAAAGAGCGATCAATAAGTAAATTTCAATTGGATTATATAGAATAATAATTAAAACATTTTAAAGTACTTGGGACCTTCTCTATCTTTATGAGAACAAAATCCTCGGTCACCACAAGTGTGACCGGCAATGTTCCCGTACTAGTAATACACGAAGATCTAGGAAATGCTACTAAAACATCACCAGTAGCAGTGGCCTCTGCATCCCCAGGTACATGTCCTGACACATATTCTGGTATGTGTTCACTGCTAGAGGGTGCGTTAACGGATGCCTGCATGGTATGTGTTGTCCACATTTCAAACGTCAATATAGGCATGGATGATGGGGTTAGATAATGTGATGTATGCCTAGGAAGATTAGGATGGACACTTGTACCAACTCTTACTCTGTAATGTCCCCTTTTTCGTGAGTAATGGAGTTAGCCTATTTTTGATCCTCGTAGGCTAATTGGGGCTTGATAAGAGAATCGTGTGGTAGTTACCCAGTTGCTTGGTTGGCTCATTTCTTGGTCATAGGAAGGTTTTCCTATTATCACCATGGATGTTTCTAATTTTGGAAACCTTATTTTATGTTGCACTTTAGGAGTTGGGTTATATTTTAAAAGTGCAATTTTAAAATAATAAAAAATAAATAAAATAATATTCCTTCTAGAAGGTGACTTGGGAAAGTTCTAGAAGGAGGCCGACCTATTGAGGAAAAAGAATAAATAGGCATTGAGGGATCATTGTCTATGAAGCAGATTTGTTGTTGTTGATGTTGATGTTTGATGGTTGTGGAGCCTAGGGTTTCTGCAGTTGTCTTTGGCCATTGAGAACGAAAACTCTCAATTGGTGAGCAATTTTGAGGGTGTGAGATATCACTTGAATTATTGCAGCTGGGAGAAAGTTACTTCATACTTTCATTTGTGCTTCATTTAGGAGGGTTGTCTTGCAATAGCTGTTGTATTATCGCAAGAGTTTAATCTACAACAGTAGCTGATGTATTACTACTTCTTTGATGAGATTTGATTGATTCCAGATTTAATGGCCTTTCGCCAAATCTGAGAAGAATTGATATTTTGGATGTCTGTTGTTGTCAGAAGATTTTAAGTGAAATCCAGAGAATAATATTTTATTGTTAAAGGTGCCTATGTGTATTCTTGTTACATAATCAATTTCATTATTTTAGTCATTGGCAAAGAATCGAATTCTGTTCTGGGTTTTGTTTTTGTCCATAACTGCAGATAGGACAAAACTAGAATAAGACGAATCCCATTCATCAGATTGTACTTAGCATACAGTCAAAGGATTCGAGATTGTTTATAAGGACAGATTTGGATGAAGTCGATATTATGATATATCAAAAGTAGGGCATTCAAATAAAGATAAAGAAAGTTAAAGGAAGCTGAAAATTGAAACTTCATCTTGCTTTCTTATTAGCAACGGACCTTGGGAAGGAGGTCGATTAAATAAGAATAAAGAAAATAAGACAAAAGTCTTATGGTTTAGCATCAGAATAGTCTTGAAGGAGATTGTAATTTTGGAACTACTGGATGCAACAAGAAAATAAACAAGCTTATTCCAGCGCGGCTATTCTAAAAGAAATATCGGGAGTTAGGGGAAAATTGCGATTATGTGTATGGGCAAATGGAATGTAAGAAACAGGAGTTCCTTGGGGTGCGAATAAGAAACAAATATAATTGCAAGTCAAAATGCCTAGTTGGAAAGTGACAGTCATCAAATAAGACAATTGAGAATTGTTGGAGTGAAGAAAATCGTGGCGAGCTTTATCATGCCTTTCTTTCTTCCATTCGGGACTTTGCCAGTTAATCCGTCTTCATCAAGTAGGTCGGCTTCATATTGAAATTGGTTATTCTATTGCAAGAATCGTGGCCTTGTACCTTTTCCAATCATTGTTGTACATTGGTATCATTGTAGATAGACATTGTAAATAGACTTTGGCATGTGTAGTTGACTCATGAATGTAAGCCAAGAGTCTTGGCACTTGCATTGTCATCATTGTAGGAGGATTGCATTTTCAATAATATATCAGCTATTGGAAGTTAGCTATTGTTGTATTGAGCATTTAAATGTTGATCTAAGAATGTATGCCAATTGTTTTTCATAATATCAATTGGCTGTAGGTGCACTTTTTGCATATAGTAATCATGTATGAACATTGTTAAAGATAAAATTGAGTCATTGCTGCATCTAGGTTATAGTTTATGCATTGTAGTTTGATTTCCAAGCATTTGGAGTACTTTGGTATCGTCTTCAAGTGGTTATATCAATCTGATCACACAAACTAGCAAGCTGGGAGGTTGCATGAGAATTGTTTGACGAAATTCTTTGAGCCCTCAATTAGCATTTTAAGGTCAGATTTGAGCAGGATCATTACAGTGGTATCAGAGCGGTCTCCTGCCATCCTGTTGGGTGAAGAATGAACACATTATGGATATTCCTAGGATGCAGTTAAATGCCATGATGGGAGAATTGGAGAAGCTTATACAAAGTCAAAGAAAGATGGCTGAATTTCTCTCACCAGCAACCATAGACAAAATTGCAAGGTGTATGACTTCCATTTCGAAGAAGTTTACAACACAAAATGAAAGGAAGGAAGAACAAGAGGTCTCTACAAGTGAGGTATCTAGAAACCTCTACAAGGAGTTTTCAGCAGTTGGTTACTAGCATACAGCTGATCACATGGAGAATAAAAATTAGACCAGCATAGAGGAAGAAGATGGGCACATGACACTTCCGGATGACTTCAAGGATGAAGAAGAGCAAGAAGTGTTTAAAGACAAATCAGTTGCTTTGGAGCAGCCACTTGAGGAAATGGTTTTTTGTGATGCTTCATTAGGTGAGTTTAGCATTGCTTCTTCTTCTCATGATAGTAGTTCAATGAATGTTGTTCATTCATATGGAAGTCTATTGGAGGCACAAGATGTTAAGGAGGATGTGGAATTTGATCCTCTACTTAGTGGAGCAGCCACTAGTGTTTTGTTTTCACATGATGATGGAGGCATTTTACAATGGCATGATGTCATTATGGATTTATTTGAGGATAACAACATTGGGCATCATTTTCGTGAAGAAGAAGCATGGGATCATGAGCAAGCAAATGATACGATATCATTTCTTGATAGCAGCCCTACCCTCATTGATGGACATGAAGATATCAAGAGGACTGAATTTGTGTACTTTGGCATTGAAGATATTAAAAGGTCTAAAATGTTGAATGAAGAGTGGTTGAGGAAGGCCAAGGAGGCTAGATTAGTGGCTGCAAAGGCAAGACAATGCCTTCACGATGTGAAAGAAAAAGTCAATCTCTCCAACTTGGCAAGACAAAAGGGAATAGATAATATTCAAAGGCTCCTCGCTCAAGGGAAGGATGCATTTTGTGATGAGGTTGATCATTCTATTGAGGAGGATGATGATGTTAGTAATGACACTCTTAGTGGATCAGCCACTCAAGAGTTGTTCTTGGTGGGTAATGAAGGCATCTACAACCCATCTTTGGATTTATTACCTATGTCATATGATAGGGCAGCTATCTACTTGTTGGTTGGTGACTTACTTTCGATGTCAGATGGTGATTCCAAGTTTGGCATGTCTTCTACTTTGTTCTCTCATAATGATTACCATTTGATTCAGGACTTTGGGACTTGCTGCGTTTTGGAGATAGGAGGTATCAGAGTGGCACAACGGGAAGCAATGAGTGGTGGCTTTTCAATAGTATGGGCGTATCAAATTTATCATTGCAGTTTTGAGGTTGAGTTGATTCAGCAGGATGTGCTACAAGAGCTGTTTGGTGATGTTTGGGACATTACACAGATCTTCACTTGGGATCCAGGTGGAGGAGAGTTGTGCTTGTTGCTGAGATTGCTTGGGGACAAGCAATTTCAGGGACGGCGGACTGTAATGTCCCCTTTTTCATGAGTAATGGAGTTAGCCTATTTTTGATCCTCATAGGCTAATTGGGGCTTGATAAGAGGATCGTGTGGCAGTTACCCAGTTGCTTGGTTGGCTCATTTCTTGGTCATAGGAAGGTTTTCCTATTATCACCATGGATGTTTCTAATTTTGGAAACCTTATTTTATGTTGCACTTTAGGAGTTGGGTTATATTTTAAAAGTGCAATATTAAAATAATAAAAATAAAATAAAATAATATTCCTTCTAGAAGGTGACTTGGGAAAGTTCTAGAAGGAGGCCGACCTATTGAGGAAAAAGAATAAATAGGCATTGAGGGCTCATTGTCTATGAAGCAGATTTGTTGTTGATGTTGATGTTTGATGGTTGTAGAGCCTAGGGTTTCTGCAGTTGTCTTTGGCCATTGAGAACGAAAACTCTAAATTGGTGAGCAATTTTGAGGGTATGAGATATCACTTGAATTATTGCAGCTGGGAGAAAGTTACTTTAGACTTTCATTTGTGCTTCATTTAGGAGGGTTGTCTTGCAATAGCTGTTGTATTATTGCAAGAGTTTAATCTACATCAGTAGTTGATGTATTACTGCTTCTTTGATGAGATTTGATTGATTCCAGATTTAATGGCCTTTCACCAAATCTGAGAAGAATTGATATTTCAGATGTTTGTTGTTGTCAGAAGATTTTAAGTGAAATCCAGAGAATAATATTGTATTGTTAAAGGTGCCTATGTGTATTCTTGTTACATAATCAATTTCATTATTTTAGTCATTGGCAAAGAATCAAATTCTGTTCTGGGTTTTGTTTTTGTCCATAACTGCAGATTGGACAAAACTAGTATAAGATGAATCCCATTCATCAAATTGTACTTAGCATACAGTCAAAGGATTCAAGATTGTTTATAAGGACAGATTTGGATGAAGTCGATATTATGATATATTGAAAGCAGGGCATTCAAATAAAGACAAAGAAAGTTAAAGGAAGCTGAAAATCGAAACTTCATCTTGCTTTCTTATTAGCAACAGACCTTGGGAAGGAGGTCGATTAAATAAGAATAAAGAAAATAAGACAAAAGTCTTATGGTTTAGCGTCAGAATAGTCTTGAAGGAGATCGTAATTTTGGAACTACTGGATGCAACAAGAAAATAAACAAGCTTATGCCAGTGCGACTATTCTAAAATAAATATCAGGAGTTAGGGGAAAATCGCGATTATGTGTATGGGCCAATGGAATGTAAGAAACAAGAGTTGCTTGGAGTGCGAATAAGAAACAAATATAATTGCAAGTCAAGATGCCTAGTTGGAAAGTGACAATCATCAAATAAGACAATCAGGAATTGTTGGAGTGAAGAAAATCGTGGCGAGCTTTATCATGCCTTTCTTTCTTCCATTCAGGACTTTGCCAATTAATCCGTCTTCATCAAGTAGGTCAGCTTCATATTGAAATTGGTTATTCTATTGCAAGAATTGTGGCCTTGTACCTTTTCCAGTCATTGATGTACATTGGTATCATTGTAGATAGACATTGTAAACAGACTTTGGCATTTGTAGTTGACTCATGAATGTAAGCCAAGAGTCTTGGCACTTGCATTGTCATCATTGTAGGAGGATTGCATTTTCAATAATATATCAGCTATTGGAAGTTAGATATTGTTGTATTGAGCATTTAAATGTTGATATAAGAATGTATGCCAATTGTTTGTCATAATATCAATTGGTTGTAGGTGCACTTTTTGCATATAGTAATCATGTATGAACATTGTTAAAGATAAAATTGAGTCATTGCTGCATCTAGGTTATAGTTTATTCATTGTAGTTTGATTTCCAAGCATTTGGAGTACTTTGGTATCATCTTCAAGCGGTTATATCAATCTGATCACATAAACCAGCAAGCTGGGAGGTTGCATGAGAATTGTTTGACAAAATTCTTTGAGCCCTCAATTAGCATTTTAAGGTCAAATTTGAGCAGGGTCATTACATACTCCTCGGGAAGCACTTGTAGTACCTTGATCATGGCCAGGAGCATCATGAGGAGGCAAATAACCCTATAAAAAAACATATATTTTAGTTCATGACATAAAAGAGTACAAAATATAAAACCATGAATGAACTTATGTTATAATTAAAGACCTCATGACAACTTACTTGCAAGTTTTGTAATCTCTCTCTCACTTTAACCCTCTCTTATCTCATCCGCTTGAGGCATTTGAACATCAACTTAGTCATTTCTTCATTGCATATTTTCAAGGAGCATCTTTATCGTAGATTAGAAGGGTTTGTTGAATAAGCCATGTCATCATCAGAAAATATTGACTGCACCTCAGTATGAATGCTCTCCTCTACTGCTGGTGCCTTTCCCCGATCAGTCGAATGCAACAATAATATTAAAAACATTATCGAAATTAACCCAAAAAACTTATGAAAAAAATATAATAATAAAACATTTTC
>VDFB02233186.1:0-10871 GCA_007258455.2 Sequoia sempervirens | reverse complement strand
AGTTTGAACATCATAAAGTAAATATGAACTATTGGATGAAATTAAAATCTATCCATGTCATCATTGGCATCATCAATCATATGAATATAATAATGCATGATATAATCTAACACCTAGGTCTCTCTACCACTATACATCTAAGCCCATACTCTCTAGGAGCATTGTAGCATGGTAAGGAAATTCATGTAATTATACAATGCAGTTTCAAGTATGCAACTAAAAATGAGCAAGACATTATTGTTGACAACAATTTTACTTGCAAAAAATAGCGCGAATAAATTCTTCACAGACAAGACCACAAAGAGCCTATTCTTCTTGAAAGATATGGAACAAAGACAACCTAAGGGGAAATTTTGCATTACAGGGAAAATATTGGCTTTCGTTCCATCCCAAGTCTCTGATAACCAGGTCATGGTTGCACTAGGGTCGCTCTCAGGTAATGATGTGATATTGTTGTTAATCTCAAAGGGACTATGGTTATTATTTGAATATTTTAGATATACATTCCAAATTGAAACAATGAGTTCAAACATCATGAAACCAAAAGATTTACCATAATATTTCATGAATATTACAAGTTCTTTGCTATCAATTAAGTAGATTTAGCATTAAGAATTCAACAATCATATGGAAAACAAAGGATTTTCAACAAAATTATTTCCATTCATTTAAATTTTTTGGAACATTTTCAAATAAGTAAACATCTATTCTAAAACAAATTATAAAAAATACTAAAAATTAAAAGTTTCTCCCAGCTATTCTCCATGGATGCCCCAAAGAATTAATTAAAATAGAGCAAACTGCTTTATACTTCACCAAATTGCTTCACAGCTACATATAAAATGGTGCAAGCTTTTAAAGAGAGGGTTTCATTTCTGGACACTGAGTAGGTTTTTTATGCTCCCTTAAATGACAAAACATATAGTCTTGTTCGGCTGAACTAAAAAAACCAGCTACAAAAGATACTAAGATAGCTAGCTATCTAATAAGCTTTGATATTAATTAATGTCTAAGTGCATACAAAGTTTTATGCCAGAATGGTTCAGAAAACATGAAAAACAAAACTTAAAAGTTTATGCTCCTTCGCATCCACAAATTCCTGAATCCCTTTGCATCACACCCTATGCCTTCCTACAATCACAAATTCCACACATTAAATCCCTTTAAAAATATTTATAATATCTCATGTAAATAAAACCATTATTCCATTGTTAGTACAAAATATCATAATTAACACGCCTTTTAAAAGCATATCATGAATCCTCATACATATACCGGATCACTAGATCATTAGACAAATTTAAAATTTCACATTCTTACTGTACATTATAACTCGGTACCTGGTACTCGGTTCAACTTTACCCACTTACTTTCTTGGACCTCAGTTATACCAGAACTCCACTATACTGGAATGCTTTATACTAGAACACTTCATACTGAACTAGAGCCTTTCACTTGAACTTTACATTACCTTTTTCCTTTTCAGTGTTTCCGGTACCCGGTTTCCGGTGTCTGAAACACTTACAATACAAAGTACTGTTATTATGAAATATTTTCTCTTTCACTTCCAGTGATCTTCCAATTTTATTAGCTTCACCATAAAGAGCTAGCACATTTTTCTCAATTTGGGTCCCAAAGTCTTTTCGGGGCTTTGGCGCGGTTGCACTTTCACACACAAATAAACTGCAACCAATAAAACCAAATTTAAAACCAAACTTGAAATTAAATCACCAGTTATAAATTAAAACTTATACATTTTTTAAAAAAACAATAAATCCTCTACCTTTACCTACATTTTGGCATAAAAAAAAAACTCCACTAGAAACATCCATGTGTGTTCTGATTAATTCCATATTTTGAAACTTAGTAAAAAGAATCAATTCATTAACATTGAACTACATAATAGAGTAATCCTTCAAAACCAACCATGGATAGAGCCTTGCTGCTAGTAAAGCATCCATAGCCCCAACAAGGTTATCTCCGCAATTCCCCCAAACATAGCTCTACTGCTAGTCAGACGTCCCTAGCCCTGGTAGAGTTATTTAGATAGCCTAAAGAGTTGATATCTTTTTTTTTTCTTAGATATAGCAATGATAGCTCATTTTCACTTTTGATATTTCAATGATAGCTCATTTATCAACTTGCAAGCAATGAAGCACCACTATTAGGTTGGGAATTACAATGGTAGCGAAGGTTACTTTTTGATTTTTCATTCAATGTAAATCCCTTCATCAATTCACTACTTCCCAAAAACTCATTTAATAATTCCCTATAGGTGTGTGTGTTTCCAGCTGAATTTTACTAATTTATGCCAAATCCTAGCTAACTGTAGCTTGCTATATGTTAAAAAATATGCATAAATTAAAATTTAGCAATAAACAACTTAATTACCAAATTTAAATCTAAATTTAGAAACATTAGTTACCACCCTTCCGATTAAATTTTATGGCAACTACCAAAATTTCTAGTAGCTATTTCGACTTGGCGGCGCTGCACTTCATTAATGGATAAAAAATGTCATTATTACCTTGGAACACGATCACATTATTCTGTATTAAATTCACACGCCTTACTCAGCACGTACTATCTCTTCAACTAACTCGGGTGATGACGTGTACTGCCTTGCTGGCTTCATTTTCCTATGTATCCAGCACACATAAGCACATCCATAATTAGTACAACTCTTTTTAAACAATTTGAAATGACCACTATTAATTTTGAAATCTTCAACTTGTTTGATTTGCAATCTTTGTACTGCTCAAATTTGAAGCAATTTCACCAGATATGTGTAAAGAATTAATTTGATTTAACCTTTAATTCTGAAGATTATTGTTCAGCTGCCACCTCGCTTATGGTTTCCCAAAAAAAACAATTACTCCAGGTAACTATGTATTGCAACTTTTCTTATGGTTCTCTATAAATTTGTTCATTTCTTCTCAAATTCTCCACACTTCTCTTTTCTTTTCCTTTTGTTTTAGTTTCTGTAAATCTGCTATGTGTCTTTGCATTTTCTTCTTAGCCATGTATACTCCAATTTGCTTAGGTTGTTCTCATAGATAGAATGTTTTCTTAGGAAGTATCACACCACAAAGGCATGAAAAGGTCTTCTTCATTAGGACTTCCAGTTTAACTGTGCTAGATTTATGCTTAGTCCTTGGGGAAATATATGTTGCATCCAATCGCTACTTTTTCTTCTACTCTAACATTGCTTCTCACTTTCTAGTGTCACTTCTGGACATTGGGCTACCTATTGAAGACATTCGCATTGCTTCCAACTTAATAGTGAAACTTTAATTCTTGGAGAATCTGGATACTATTTTAGTTTTCGCACATTCGGCCATTGGAATTCCCTCCATGGATGGCATTCCTTGATTCCTAGAACATGGGGAAGTGGTTCCACTTTGGCCCTTTCTTACTGATCTCCATATCCAAGACTTTGAAACTCACCGGGAACTCACCTACATATGGTATTTAGCCCTGATAAAAGAGGCATCCCACATCGACTGAATGGTTACTATTGTCTGCAACTTTTCTCACTCTTTTTTTAATTCTTTTTTAATTTTTTGAATGAGGATTTTCCAATATCTAATGTATATACATGATACACACACACACACAGATATATATATATATATATCTTTTGGTACATTCTAAAGCATGTTTTACTGTGTATGGCTTGATTGTTTCCCTTTCTCATTTCAATTTTACAAAAAAATTGAATTCACTCTCATGTGTAAGATAAATTTAAGTAGGATTTGCTAATGCAAAGGCCAGACAAAAGAAAAAACAAAAACAAGGAACGAAAAAAAACAAGCACAAAACCCTACAAAAAGAAAACTAAACCTAGCTACCCTAACTCTAACACAACAAAAGATTAACTCTAATAAAGCAATTTATTATAATTTCTATGACTATTTCTTCTACAATTTTAGTACGAATTACAACAAATTTGTCTTTAAACTCTCTTATCAAAATTTTCAATATTCTACTATAACAATAGATTATCTTAAATTTTATGCATTTAAACACCATGAATTCAAAAGTGTACTTACCCAAAATTTGGCTCAAATGTATGAAAAAGAACTCATTAGAGATCAATTGTGCACATTTTTTCTGACGCGACCATGTTGTACCTTCTTCTAGCCCTGGTCCATTTCCATGAATGAATGTGTTTATTTTCTGCTTCCTTCTCTTCTGAAAGTCTTCACATCTTCGACCCTATCTTTACTTTGCATTTTGTTTGACCAAGATATATCACTAGTTATATTACTATCAGAAAGGGAAAAAGTAAAAACCTGATATTTTGTATCTTGTATGAAATTAGGAAAATGTCTTTTTATAGTTGGTGGGTTTCCAACTTGAAGCATAATACACACGTTTCCTGCTTTGTTTTCCTGCTCCATCTCATTGTCCACATTTTCCATGTATATAGGATATGATGACTCATCAATTTCATTTCCTTGTTTGTGATGAAATATCTCTAAATCTCGACATTCTCACCTATTTTCCTCAAAAGCATTTGAATTTTCTTTATGATAATCGTAGTTTTCCAGCTATTTTGGTATATTGGTTGATTTTTTAATATTTCCAACTTTACTAGGGAAAAACATTTTTCTCGTTAATGATCCTTTTCTTTTAGTAGTTAAAACTTCCTCTGTTAACGAAATCACTCTATTTATGGCCAAACAAACCCTAGTTAAAAAAAATTCACACTCAAGTTCACCGTGGTCAATTGTATCATGAATTCTACAATCGGCGACTCTTCCAAAAGTAAACAAACTCAACGGATGCAGTTTTTGATTAAGGATTTTACAAAGTTTTCCAACTTCTATAATGAAAACCAGCTTGCACTCAAATTTCTCACTCACAAGCTTCTTACCAAACTCAGAACAAATGTTTTTGAAACACAATTCTATAAATTCTAGGAAATCATACCTAAAATATTAAACAGATGCCCTACTGCTAGTTCTCGTTGACGATGATTGTACTCGCAGAAAATAGGGTGAATAAATTCTTCATAGACAAGACCATAAAGAGCCTATCCTTCTTGAAAGATATGGAACAAAGATAACCTAAGCGGAAATTCTGCATTACAAGACAAAGATTGGATTTCATTCAATCCCAAGTCTCTGATAACCAGGTCATGGTTGCACTAGGGTCTCTCTCAGGTAATGATGTTGATATTGTTGTTAATCTCAAAGGGACTATGGTTATTCTTTGAATATTTTAGATATACATTCCAAATTGAAACAATGAGTTCAAACATCATGAAACCAAAATATTTACCATAATATTTCATGAATATTACAAGTTCTTTTCTATCAATTAAGTAGATTTAACATTAAGCATTCAACAATCATATGGAAAACAAAGGGTTTTCAACAAAATTATTTCCATTCATTTAAATGTTTTGGAACATTTTCAAATATTTAAACATCTATTCTAAAACAAAGTATAAAAAATACTGAAAAATAAAAGTTTATCTAGTTAATCTATCATGGATGCCCCAAAGAATTAAAATAAAGAAAATCACTTCCTGCATACCGGATTGCTTCACGGCTACATATAAAAACAGTGCAAGATTTTAAAGAGGAGGTTTTGTTTTTGTATGATTCTTTGAGTGATTCATATGCACCCATAAATGGTATAACATACACAATCTTGTTTAGTGGTAACAAAACCAGCTACAAAAGATACTAAGATAGGTAGTTATCTAATAAACTCTGATATTAATTAATGTCTATGTGCATACAAAGTTTTAAACCAGAATGGTTCAAAAAATAGGAAAAAGAACAAAACTTAAAAGTTTATGCTCCTGCGACATCCACAAATTCTAAACTTTTCATAACAATCTGCGTCTCTTGCAATCACAAATTCCACACATTAAATCCCTTAAAAAAAACATTTATAACATCTCATGTAAATGAAACCATTACTCCAATGTTAGTACAAAAATACCATAATTAACTTTCCTTTTAAAAGCATATCATGAATCCTCATACATATACCAAATCAATGGGATCATTAGACAAATTTAAAATTTCACATTTCAATCCCCGTATTTACAACCCGTGCCGATGCCCGTCTTCAACACACCGGTTACTTTCGGACCTTGGTTATGCACTGAACTCGACCATGCCGAACAAATTATCTGGAACATATACGGACCCAGAGCCATACCTTTGAGACTTTACGTGCCTTTTTCCCTCTTTTGTTTTTGATGCAGGTCATCAGGTCTTTTAAGACACTTGTAATGCAAATAGTTTATTATCAAGATTTTCTCTTTTCCATAAGGCGATCTTCCAGCGATTTTTTCTTCTTCATTCCTGGAGTTACACATTTTCACTTGGGTCCCCAAGTCCTTTTTAGATCTTAAGTGTTGTGGGAATGACCTGTAATTCTGTTGCTCTTGACCTCCTTCCTCTAGAGTTTGTGATATAATTCTTGGGGCATCTTCTGCATTTCAAACCCCAATGGTGGATGCTATAGATCAAAGATAATATTTTGACCTCAACAAGTCTAAATTATAAGACAAAATAGGTTGGTATATACTAAATAATGTTATAACATTGATAATATACAAAAAATCCTACTTCTTATTGTCTACTTAGAGATGTTGCAAAGGAAACCTCACAAGCAGTAGCATTGCTCACTCATGCATCTTCTCTATCACAATAATAGATACTTGAAATTGTACTATTATAGGATGAAGATGTCTTTATAAATTGCAAAAGTATTCCAAAAACAATTTACGGTACTATAGACACTTAAAATTGTCTTGATTGATATTGCACATCTCAATTTGATTATTAACACCATTTTTGTCCTAAATCACCTTTTTTGACTGTTTAATTAAATAATCTCCATTATTTAAATAAATTCATCAATTTCCCCTCTTAATCAAATGATCAATATTAATTGGCTAATTCATCCCATTTCATGCTAATTTTCATCTTATTTAATTAGGTAATGTGAATTATTTAATTAAATTACATATGTCTTCTCATTTAATTAAATAATCTTTATTATTTAAGTTAAATTTCTTTAAACCCCCTTTCATTAAATAAATTAATTATTTAATGAGCATCCTAATTTCACTCATCTTGCACAATTAAAAAATTATTTTAATTGTCTAAATAGATAACTTCTCTCACCCTCCCACTTGCAAGGGAATATTCCCCTAGAATATTCCTCCTTTTGAACTCCTCCAAAATGAAATATTCTTGTAAAAAGCTTCCTAGCAACCTCCTAATTTTTAGGAAGTGTACTTCTTTGAATCAATGGGAGCCATTGATTAAATCCTTGATCCTTGTCAACTTGCATTCCCATCCATTGATGAGAATCCTTGATCCATGCCTTCACCTCTCATTACTTCTCATCCATTGATTGATCAAATCAATCCTGACCATTGATTCAACCATTTCTCCTATAAATACTCCTCATTTCTATGAGAAATGGATCCACTTTCATTTAGAGTAACTAGAATACACCAAATTTTAGAGCCATCTCCATTATCATTTTAGCATTTAGTACATAGCATTCAATATCCATTTTATCTTAGTTTTGCATCCATTTTAGCATTCAAATATCCATTTTAGCTTAATCTTCATCAATGGAATCCATCTAAAAGCTTGTTTCAACTAAGGGGTTGGGAAAGGGCTGACATTCCACATCAATGTAGCACCAATCCCAAAATGGGATGAGGTTTGAGTCATTAGAATAGGTTTCCCATTATGCATTTTCAGCTTGTTTTTACATTTTATATAGCTTCTTTTATTTGATGTTTTCCAAGAATTTCAATAGGAGTTGGCTTAACTTCATTAAATCTTGGTTTCCATTTAGTGATATGGATCTATGCCAGGTTTATCTTGATTTATGATTATTCACATTTTAGTTATTTAGGGAGGGTGCTCGCTAACTGGAATTTGATGAATTTTTACTTGTTTTTCATGAGTTCCAGTTCAAACTAGAGTGGCTATTAGAATTTACTAGAAACCTTTTTTCTTTATTGTAGTTTGTGATGCACCATGATTATTATACTTATTGAGACTTTTGGTTTTTGATAGAGGTGTGTTATTGATATTACAATGCTATTGATCATTTTGGGTTTTTTGCAGGTTGAATAGAGAAGTGCTATTGCCAGAAAGCTATAGTTGCGCTATTGAAAAATTACCGTACTATAGAAATATTGTGACACTATTTATATCTAACAAAGTAGCACTATTGCAAGGTAAAATAGAGAGTTAAATTTTCATATCTACCTTAATTTGTCAAGTTTATTTGTTCTCAGTCCATTTACTAACTTTTGGTTTTAATAAGACTAATAATCTTTGTGATTTGGAAGAACATAAATAATGTTAGTGGAAGAACAAAGTATCATTTTATCTTTATTGTAAAAGTGTTTTAGACTCATTTAGATGATAACCCATCTTATTTCTTTTCATGCTTTGGGATCTTCGTTCAATTTGGGTTTTAAACCCCACAATGCTTTGGAGTCTTTCAAAGTTGGTTAAAATTAAACCCAAACATCCTCACATTGTAATGTTGGTTAAAATTGAACAATACAAACTTACACTTCATTTTGGTGCAATTTAAAATGAACATAACATCTATTTTGGTGTTTTGAAATGAATTAGTGTATTATGTGCTTGCATGCTTGTGTAACCTTTTAGTGTGTATCCTCTCCCCTTGTGCTTCATGTGATCTAGGGTAAAGAGAAACACTCTAAGTTTACAAAAATTTTAGAGTCACCCCAAGAACTTGCTATATATCCTCTCCCCTTGCACTTCGTTTGGTCTTGGGTGAAGAGAAATATCATTTTTTTGTCTTTATTAGATAAGGGCCTACTAATGAGATACAACCTGCAATGGAGAACTCATATAAGCAACCCTAAGAACATGTTTACTGATGGGCTATATAAAGTTTATGAAATCGAAAGAAAGTAGCTTAAATTTGGGTGGGAATAGCATACCATGCTTCATCCTCGTCCAAACGTAATGAGTTGGGTAGGAACGGCTAAATTCTTTAGTGTCTTATGTATGAACTATGCATCACAATGTTCACTGTTGTCATTAAACACCTTGTCTTAGCAACCTATCCCTGTTTTTTGAAATGTTCTTTGAATTAGTGCATGTGAGTTGCACCACTCCCAAAAGTTACTTACCGTGTTTGATTTATAGTTGAGGCATAAATCTTAAGAGTTAATTCTCTTGTGCAAAGCTAGGCATGTCAAGATGGCACATTTCCTTGACATGGCCTATTTTACCCCTCTATAAAGATGGATTACATCATTCCTTCGAGGGTGAGGTAAGCCTAACAAGAAGATATGTACCTTCTCCTTAGGGTGGTTATGTGACTAATTTTGTTGAGCCCAACCAGTAAGTATTATGGACGAAGACTTGTGAAATATCTCCATCACCTTTTAAGTCAATAATACACATTGCTTGTTATTAAAAATAACTCAAAACAAACATTGAGCATTGTCATCAAAATTTCAAACCCTTTGGATTACATGTGAATACATTTGAAAAGAACTATATTATTGCATGTCCCTAAAGATATTTTATTTTTTTCAAAATAATATCTCTAATGCTTCCTAATATTTGGACTTATATGTCAACTTACATTATTCCAAAGTCAACATAAGGGACTATGGATTTAGCATCCTAATTTTCACTTTTCAAGCTTTGTGGAAAGAAAGTTGCTTAAATATAGACATTTAGTTTGAAATTAATCAAGACATTTGAATGTGGTAAAAAGAAATCTCATTAATCAAAGTTTAAATCAATTAAACACACCACACATTAGGCTTATTTTCAAAACACCTTGACTTCCAAACAACAAAGTAAAAAAAAAGGAAATGTATTGCCAAACATTGTATCAAAATTCCACTATCCAACAAACATTGATTTCTTAGGTTTATCACTCCAAGGGAAAAGCATGTCTTTCACTACCTTTATCTTGTAAACAAATTACCTCTTAGGTTCACACATTAAGATCAACTATCACATTTATCTCAAAAAAATTGACATCTCACCTCACAAACAAATTTAAACTTTGGACACATCAACCTTCTAGACCTAGGTTGTCATCAATCAATCCTCTAGTTTAACTATGTGTGTGTGAATGCATTATTTTTCATACATTTAGTTAATTTAGCCATCATTCTTTTGAACAAGTATTTAACCTAAGGTAACAAGTTTACTCAAGGATTTACAAGTTCATTAGCATCCTTATCCAAAACAACAAACATCAAACCTTTATTCTAGTGTTTTACAAAGTTTGGAAGTTCATCATCCGTATCACTCACCCTTTTCATAATCCACTCACATCATTGGTCCTAAGAACCTTAGAGGATCTCTTCTATATATATTTGAATCAACTAGAGAATTTTGTCAATACAAATCCTAACACACTTTTCCCATAGTTGATCAACAATTTATGGTAAAAACAAGATCACAATACAAGAAAGACATGGAATAAAAAAAAATTCATCCACCATCAATGATCCCAACCCACAAGTATTTGATCCTAGGATTTACTCAACCCCATTACAACAACCACCAAAAAATTCACTAGAAATGAGGGTATGAAGTAGAAGATGTTACAAACTGTAGAACCCCAATCCTATACCTGCACAAACATAAGAAACATACATCATATTAGATCAAATACAAATAAGAACCAAGATTCCTCATGAAATTCATCTACAATGCTCAAAAATGAAAGAAATGGAGGAACAAAGCAAATAAATTAATTGAAATCCTATTTGAACAAGCAAACCCTCAATCCCATGGAGGAATTGGTGCCCATTTGATGTGAAAATTGGCCCTTTCCCAACTCCTATGCAAGCTTGATGAAGATTTGATGAT
>VDFB02233185.1:0-43752 GCA_007258455.2 Sequoia sempervirens | reverse complement strand
TCTTGAGAGTATATATATATATATTAAAGATATGTTATACACACACACACACATATATATAATGTTAAGTGTTTGAAATATATAAAGCACATTGTTATACCACAAAAGTATAAAGCACTTTAAATAATGCTTATGCACATTATAGCATTGCCTCATATGCATTGCTAATTTTATAATTGCACATAAATCAAATTTAGAATAAGTCAACAAAGACTTACTAAGCCACACAAGATAATAGGAAAATGATTTTTACGTTGGAAAAAGAATGAATGCAGATTTGAATGAATGGAATAAAGTCTTTGACTGTGCTATTGATTGGGGTGCTAAAAAATGAATATGTGGTGCTGAATTTGTAGAATGTGGAAGCAAATAAGAAGTCTTAAACCATTAGATATGCATAAACCCAGTCAATGTAAAGTAGACAACAATATAAGAGGGTAGTCATAGAGGATTGCCATGTGTTGCAAATCTAAGGGTTAATTAGCTGAGTCGTTGCATGGGAGTAGAAAGGTGGTAGAATTATTAGCTTGTTTATAGCCTTTGGATGCTCAAATTTTAGTATATATAGAGGTTCTTTGTCTACCATTTGTTAAATAATTTTCATTCTAATTTCTCCATTGCTATTCTATTGTATTTTTTGTGCAAGTGAGTTAGAGAGCTTGAGAGTTAGTGAGTTGCTTTGTTATTTTGCATTGGTAATTACTAAGAGAATTGGTAAGAGGCTAGAATTGGGAATTGGGTTGATATTAGAGGAAGTAGCAAGTTTGATCAGTTGGAGCTTTTATATAGGCATGTTGATTTCTATTCCTTTGTTATTTATACTAGAAAGGTTAATTATTTGTGGTTGCTTTGTTTGTAAAGGAATGATTTAAATGTGTGTTATGATGCTTGGTTATTCTCGTATTTGTGAAACCTTTCAATTTGGTTTATACTTACATAGATATACATCCTATATTGGAATTTATATGGTCATGTTCTATTTATACTATACGTAGTTTATCAATACTATATGTAGGATGTCAATACTATTCGTATGTAACATGAAATAAGAATTTGCTTGATTTACTTTAGTAGCAATGCCATTTTAATATAAGTTATTAGTTGGTTATTCTTGGGGTTAGAATAATCCATGAGAAAGGGGGTAACCTATGTATAGAGTATGAATGGTCAAAACCAAATTGAGTTAGGAAGGTGGGTGGATAGATGACTCTCACTCGAAGTATTGGGTGATGAATTCTTTTGTCAAAGTAGTGTAAATAGCCACTGTTTACACTATCAGTTCACTATGATCCGAGTTTACATACTAGGTAGGGATTGTCATACATGTAGATAGTAGACACTATATGGTAGCTCTATATATGTAGGGCACAACACCATGCTTAGAAAAGGCTAGGATTATGAGGTTACCAAACCAATCTCTTCATTGAAGGGTAGGGCCATTTTACCAGTTTGGTAGATGAGTGGGGGACCACAATGAGTTTGTGGTTGGCAGAAAAGTGCTTGAGTGATGCTTCTCCTCATGCAATTGGTGGCCAATATTTGAGGAGGATATTTTGGACAATTTGTATTTTCTATTTTAGTAAGCTTGTTGAAGCTATGTATGTAATCTTGATCAATCTCCATAGAAATTATAAAAGTGAAATGTCATATTGAAATTATGTAATGTAAAATCATTACTTATATTAATGAAATGATTCTTTATTATGCAATGGTAAAGTTTGAAATGGTTATGTTTCAAATGTGAATTTATTATTCAAAAGAAAATAATTTTTTTATTACTCTTAATGTTACATGCATACATTGTTCACTTGTGGGTAAAACATAGTAAAATTACTAGGTAGAACAATGAGAATGTTACAAAAGGAAGGGAATATCATCATCCCAAGCTTATCTTGAATATTCGTTTGCAAGTTTTTGATGAACATTCTTTGAAGATTGACATCAGGAATCTTAATGTTAATTTGTGAGTAAAGCAATTGGTATTGTGCTATGAAATTGGTGACCTTTCCATATTTGTTTTGTTTACATTGCATTAAATCGAGTAAGGCCATCTTGGGACCAATATGAACCTGAAAATGGTTGAGGAAGGCATCAAAAAGTTCATTGAATTAACTAATTGAATTGTTTGGTAGGGAGCAAAACCATTCCAAGGCTATGTCTTTCAAGGATCTAGGAAAAATCTTAGCCAAGAGCTTGTATTCAAAGATGAAGTCACTACATAAGGTTGTATATGCTGAGACATGGTTGCTAGGATCTCCTTTACCACCATATTTCTCAAATCTAGGAATCTCTATGCCTTGTGCCATTTGTGCTTTCAATATCTCCAATGATAATGGGTTGTATTTGACATATTGTGAAGGTCGACCATTTTGATTTTTGTTTAATATGGAAATTTATTGTTGGAGGGATGACACATTTTGCAAAAGTTGGTTGAGGATGGAATCATTGGTTGTGTTTTGAGATGGAGGTGAATAAGGTGGAGGTGTATATGTGTTGGGAGGACAAGTGAATTGCAAGTTTGGGAGAGGTTATGGGTTAGGAGATATGATGTTTGAATTCACAATGCTAAAAGGATTCTTAGTGGACATACCCAAAGTTGGATTGACGTTGCTAGTTTTTTGTCTTGTTTTAGTAACAGCTGAATAAGTGTATGTAAGAATAGAGGCCATAGTTATAGGGGAGGAATTTTATTTCCACCTTGACTTTGAGTGTATCCCAAATTTTGAGCATAACTAGCCACTGTAGGAACATGATTGTCAATAATATGAGCTAAGCTTCACACAATTTCTATTCCCAATTCATTATCAAGCATTCTTCTCATATTATCTATCATAGGAACCACAATACCGATAATATATTCAACACTCACAAATGTTTGAAGCTTTTATAAGGCTTTATCCATTTTTTGTAGGTTTTCTTGAGGAACATGAACAACAATGTTTTCAATATCAATGGGATTGGAGGTCATAAGACATGTTATTTTAGGTTTAGATTTCAACATGGGTTGACTAGTGTCAACACTATGAGTGAAAGAGTTAGAAAACCCAAGATCCATAGTGGATGTACCAGCACGGAATGCCATGAGTCTCAAACAATGTTTCACTGAAGTATTAGCAATAGGACACTAGGTTGTAATACTCATACAAGTTTCACCAAACCAAAAGTGTACCAAAAATGGAAAAAAAAGCACTAAACAAATGTAGCAAAGATAAACAAATAGGAAGCACAATGCAAGTATGTAAAAAAATATTGCAATATTCAGTTATGACATGCAATAATTTTTTTATTTTTGAATGTAGGAGATTGAAATGATTAATTTTGAATGGAAATTTTATGTTTGAACCATGCACTTGTTTTGACCAATTAACTTGAATGCAAACAATTTCATAAAACTACAATTCTAGAAACTGAAACTGAGATCTACAAAAAACCAAAAATAAAGCAAATAGAGGTGGATTGATGCCCCAAATTTTTGAAAAATGACTTGTATAAGGATAGATTCACCCTACGGTGAATGGGTCTTGCACAAGGGTTTGAAAAATTAAGTTATGAGTTTCTGAGTTGATGTTTAAGGTTGTTGTTCTAGGTTGCAAACAAATAACTTCAGTTGTAGATTTCCAAATTTTTATGATTAAATGTAAATGCAATTTGATGACAAACAACAAGCAAAATGATAACCTTTTAGATGCAATTTTGTTTGAATTTTATGATGTAAATGACTAAAAGACACTAATATGCATAACACTATGTAAAATGAATGCAATATGTATACAATATTTTGGATTTTTAAGATTTTAAAGGATGTAAAATGCAGTTTTAAAACCCTAAATGAAATGCAAACTAATGTAATTTAAAAAAAACCTAAATGAGATTCAATGCAAACTAATAAAAATCCTAGATCTAGGGTTTTGAAGGATTACCAAATCAGAAAGCTTATAGTGTAAGAATGTCAGGTTCACGAGAATGAAACAAAGGAAAATGGGATAGGGGGTGATGTTGGTTCACCTAAATGAAATGATGACCTAGGACACCCTCACTTTTCCTAGTTTAATTAGAAACAAAGATCTCCCAAGGACATAATTGACTTTCAACCTTGAGGTGAGTCAACTATATGGGAATGGGAATTTGTTGTTTCTTAATGACACATATGACTAAAATGCACTTTTGGGAGATAAAAATAAAATACTTAATGAACTCAATTATATGATGCAAAACTTGAAATGTAGAAAATAAGGATAACACAAACAAAAACAATAACTTTTAGGTAGATCTAGGAAGGGTAGAATGATATGTACTAGCACCAAAAGTGGGTTCTGAACACTACTAAAGGACATATTCACCTTAGGGCGAATGGGTCTCTGTACATGGGTCCAAAATATGATTCCACAATCCTATGATTCCAAATCTTAGCTCCTAATTTCTCTAGATTCCATTGTCAGAAGGTCAAAAATAAATTTTGTAGGTGAGTTTTTGTGGCTTGATAACTTTGATGAAAACTATGACAACTTTGCAAAATTTCTCTTTTGATCCAAATTTAGTCCTTCTTCACCTACAAATTTGCACATACAAAGAGGGAAAAATGTTTATTTTTGGGTGAATAGGGGTTTTCCTTGGTCAAACCCTAGTTTGGTAATTAAACCTTGATAA
Source organism: Sequoia sempervirens (assembly GCA_007258455.2). Taxonomy (NCBI): domain Eukaryota; kingdom Viridiplantae; phylum Streptophyta; class Pinopsida; order Cupressales; family Cupressaceae; genus Sequoia; species Sequoia sempervirens. Next base: position 39,105 of record VDFB02233185.1, on the reverse strand, counting down.
TGAAAAAATGAAAAAATGGTAAAAATTTGATGAATGAACAATGCTATGTCACAAATCACCAAACCCTTAATGGCTTCCCTTAGAGGACTAAATTCTAACACATCTCTCTAAGGGTTGGATCTTTCTTGAATTGGATTGAATGATTGATTTTATTCTTGAATGTTTGAAACCTACATCACAATTTTATTTCCAAAACATAATATGAACAAACATGAACTTTGACATACTGATATGATCCTGATTGTTGTTGTAGATGACTGATAAATCTACTCTTCAATGCTCTTGAAAATAATATTTTCTCTTGTGAAAATTTCCTTAATGCTAGATAATTCTCCTTAGATTTGAATTGATAAAATAACTATGTATTTATAGGTGTTTATCTAATTTCTCAAAAATTAGATTCCAAAAGATTACATTTGAAACTTGAATTTGAATTATTAAAATGCCACCAAAAACATATTAAAAATTAGGTCTTCACACTTAAGGAGGACTCATTCACCCTTGGGAGAATCAGTCCTGGAACCTAAATCTAGGTCACACAATTTCCAAGGTGTTGAAATTAGTGTTAGTATTTGTTTAATATAAGTTTCCCTTTCAAAAAATGAGAATAATAAGGCTTAGGAATGCATAATTTAGGCAATTAGAAGCTTAATTAAGCCCAATTAATTAAGGGGATGCAAACATAGTGTGAAAATGTAAAGGAGTACATTTTTCTACACTACATAATGTATCCCAAAAGTTTCCATGAAGTGACTCCAATGACACATTTCTTTAGATTCAATCTTACTTGATATTTTTCGAGCCTATCGAAGATTTGAGCTAAGAATTTTAAATTTCCTTTCCTTGTGATTGATTTTGAAAGTATTCTATTAGAATCCAAGATCTAAGATGCAAACCAGAAAAGCTTTCCACAGAAAGAGAAAATCGGAAAAAGCAAGAGCTTTGCAAAAGATGTACAAAATATTATTATTCAGGAATTCTTAATTACAAGATATGATTTGCTTTATAAAAGAAAAGATGCATAACCCTAATCTTATCTTGAACAACAAGATAGATCAACAAGATAAGGATGAGCATAATAAACCTAGGAATTAAATATGACCTAAGTAAAGTTATGCAAGTTTAATTAAATATTAATTACACTAACACCCCCCCATAAGTGCAACATAGGGAGACTAAAAAAGCATGCACCTAAGAACTAAGATGAATGCAAGAAATCATGAATGGGTATTGGCAACAAGGCCTAATCAGGTACCCAAGTACAAATGCAATAATGAGGTAGAGAAGGAAAACCTAGTGGGACAAAACCCCCCTACAATGAGATGACTGTTGCAAAGAAGCACTGGAAGAACACTGTGGAGTAACACTGGAACCACAATCTGACAAGCAAGGAAAGATACTTCTATTTACAACTGAAACCAAAAATGGAATCATAATGATGTGACAGCAGACCTGATGCCACAAAACACTGGAAAACTCACAAACTGGAATAACCTGGAATCTGTGAAGCAACGGTAGATGAGATGATGATAGAATCTGGAAGCTGTGTATCTTGATGCCGATGCCAAACTATGACTAAAACTCTTCCATGGGAACAAGTACCATAAAGACTTTGGAACATTAACCATAAAAACATGGCCCTCAAACTGAGAAGGATCTGAACCAATGCAAATCAATAACCGTAAACTCTCAATCTAAAGTGTGAACCTATGTGAATCTAATATGTGTCAAGCTATGACAAGATGTGGCCAAAAGAAACTAGGAAACCAGATAACCAATGTGATTTTCCATCAAAACAAGATGAAGATCAAAGTGCATGCACACTCTAATCAGATTATTATGTAAGAAACCCCCTGATGGAACTTTATCTCAGTTCATTTATTACAATAACCGAACAATTGTAAAAGGAGAGAATGCTAATGTGAATAAACAAAAAATAAAAATAGACCTTATATCTATGTAGAGGACAGAACCAACTTTCCAACGCTGCAAGAATGATAAAAAAAGGATCACCGATTCAAAAGATATGCCCTCCGAAGCAAAATCTGAACATCTAACTTCAACAAGAAAAAAATCCCATCAAACAAAAAAATATATGAAACAAACTACACCATCTGAAAATTGGGCTCGCCACCTTTCCGGCGATATCTCGTTTCAAAAAATTCACCTCTGGGATCAAAAGTTATGATAAAATGAAAAAAAGGGCTATAAAGAGGCACTTTAGGGTACATCAAGGCTAAATGGGCACAAAAATCTAGCCCCTAGGTGCTAGCGGTTGGTCCTCCATGTGACCGGAGTTTCCAAAAAGGAAAAAAAAGAACCCGTGACTAGGTGGGTGGCAGGTAGGTTGAGCAGAGGTGGCACCGCTGCTGGCACCATCGACTAGGGAGCCACCCCCCCGGGGCAAGTGATATGACTGGGGGCCAATGAACTGGGGGGTGCGATGGAGGTGTTGCTTCTGATGGTGGAGGAGGAAGGCACTGACTAACAAGTGGAAAATAGGCCAGAGACATGGTCAGACCGGTGGTAGAATGACTGCTGTAAGGCTTTGAAGCCACCACCGACAACAAGGGTCCCACGGCCTAAGGGGCCTGTGCAAGGTACGAGACCTGCAACTTGTAGACGTAGGTACTGTGGGTACCGAAAATATTTTTGCACAACCCCACAATTTATGTAAAAGGCCCAAAATCTTTTTTATAAAGCTCAATTTTTTTATATAGTCATGCAGATTTTTTTTGAATTTTTTTTTATTTTGCAAAATAAATCGTACCCTGTACTTGGCGGGTCATACGACCCGCTAGATAATTTTTTTTTGCCTCATGAACAATTGATGCCAAAATAGGGCATATTATATGTCAATTTTCGTCTCTCAGATGCTCTGGATCTGATGGCAAGGTCTAATCTGCCTGAAAATGCACCAGAAGCTTTGCAACTCCTAGATCTGGCAAATCTTCAAGCCCTCATAACTTTGGCATAAAATGTTGAATTTAGGCAAAACAAAAGTTGATCTTGAATTTTTTGACAACCTTGAACTCGAAAATGGGCTTAGATTTCCTCCAACGTGCACCAAAAGTGATCATGCAAGAGCACCCAAATAGAGAGACAATCTCAAGGTATGAAACCCTCAAGGAATCCCAAACAACTTTGCAATGATTTTCTCAAAAATCTGAGATGGGGCTGCAAATCAAGGCTCTAATACCATGTTAGAAACCAAGATCTGAGATGCAAACCAGAAAAGCCTTCCACAAAAAGAGAAAATTAGAAAAATCAAGAGCTTTGCAAAAGATGTGCAAAATATTATTATTCAAGAATTCTTAATTACAAGATATGATTTGCTTTATAAAAGAAAAGATGCATAACCCCATCTTATCTTGAGCAACAAGATAGCTCAACAAGATAAGGATGAGAATAATAAACCTAGGAATTAAATATTACCTAAGTAAAGTTATGCAAGTGTAATTAAATATTAATTACACTAACATATTCCATCCACATAATCTTCCAATATCTTGTGAAACATGTCATGGAAGATAGTTGTCATCGCTCTTTGATATGTAGCTCCAACATTTTTTAGACCAAATGACATGATGTTCCAACAATAGGTTCCCCATAGACATTTAAATACAGTTTTATATTGGTCTTCCTTAGATATCATTATTTGATTGTATCCTGAAAAATCCATCCATGAGAGGTAACATATCATCCCTAACTATTAGATCCACAATGATATCTATGTTTGGAAATGGAAAGTCATGTTTAGGACATGCTTTATTCAAGTCTCTAAAATCTATGTGTAGACACATAAAAATGACCTAGGCCTGCAAGTTCTATTTTACCACTTTCGTCCTAGCATAATTATGACATTTAATTATGTCCTTGGTCCACATTCAACTATTAATTAAAATTATTTAATTAATTCATATTTCTTTTATCCTTCATGATTATTAAATAAATAAATTTTATTTATTTATTCGATACGTCATTAATGGTCTATTATCTTCTTACAATTAAATAAATTTTTTAATTTATTTAATTCCTTATGTCTTCCCAATTATTAAATAAATGAATTTTATTTATTTATTTAGTATGTCACTAATTCTCATAATTAAATGAATGAATGAATTAATTTAATTATCGGTCATAATCCTCTAAATTAAGTAATTATCTTTAATTATTTAATTACCTAATTTAACATTTCCCTCATTTTAAATAAATGAATTATTTAAAATGATCTCACATTCTTAACTGTCACTTCATTTTAGTAAATAATCTAAAAAATGATTATTTATTGTCACACAAAATCCATATTTTGAATTAACTTAATTCAAAATGGTAATCTTCTTCCATAAATCAAGTAATTGAGCAGATTCTTGATTTTCCATATTTACTTTTTAATTCAACTCTTATCTTATTGATTTTTTGAATCTTACAAATCAAGCAGTCTTTAGCTTCTTGATTTTCAAAAATCGTTATCTTTTTGACTAATCATCACATTTATTCTTGACCATAGATTCAATTTTCTCAAATGACTTCTCAACCACTAATTTAATGATTTTTCCCTAACCCTGATTAGGGATTGCCACATGAAATCTCGTCCACTAATTTTAGGCTTTGTCATCTTTCAATCTCGTCCATCTGTCTAAAATTGTATTTTTCTATAAAATGTCAATTTTGCTCATATTTTGGCACCACTTCATGATTATAGACATTTTATACTTAGAATTTACTTTGCATTTAGTTTATTGAATTTGATTACTTGTCATAGGAATAGTTATTTGTCATTTTTCATAGGCATTTTGTCATTCAAATCCTTCAAAACTTGCATAGGACATAGTCATAGTCATTTGCTCACATACACAAATCTGAGGGCAATAATCATACAATCGTTGTGATCTAGAAGGTGCTATGGAGATGAATCATGGAGGCTTCAAGGAATAACTGGTATAATCCTTCTTGTATTTTCTTTCATTGTACTCGATAGTTCTTTGGGTTTTAATATTTATGCTTTTATATGCTAATCTAACCTGAAATTTACCCATTTATACACTATGCATATCTGGATGCCCCCAATAGGTTTTGACACTAATACCATGTTTGAAACTTTGGATAATCAATAGGTCTTATGGAACCTACATTAAGCAACTTCTGCAATTCAACCTTGATCAAGAGTGGTATTTGTGGATGCATTTTCCTTAGGTTTTATTTCACTGGTTTTGCATTTGGATGTACTTTCAAGTGATTCATGAATAATGAAGTATCCAATCTTGGCATGTCTGCATAGGACCAAGAAAAGTTGAATTTTCTTTCCTTTAAGAAAGTTGCTAGATTATGCCGTTTTATGACTGAAGGATTCAATTGTGTCCCCAGAGTATGATTGGGTGTCAAGTTCAATTTAAAAACCTACTTTGTGATATCTAAAAGGAATGTCATCTCTAAGCCCCATGAATTCTATGATAGCCTCATCATTTTTGAATGAATCAAGAACCAACGCTTGTTGTTGGTCCTAGTCTATGAGTTGAGGATATATAAGTTCAAGATTATTGTCTTGGATGGGGGATGTGAAGGATGTAGTAGTAATAGTGTATATTGAGGCATTTTTGAATAGATACATAATACACATGGGTAAGTTATCAATATTTTCATCATCAGATGGGTTAGACCAAGAAGAAGCTTCAACCTCCTCATTTAAGATATCCTCAACAAGAGGGATCACATTTTTGTTCGAGCAAGACCTTTGTTCTTTGGTCACTTCTCTAGGATTATGGGTTCACACATACCTTGTTACTTTACACTAAGCCCACCAATATGTGTGTAGCCCTATTTTTTATCAATAGATAACCTTTACTATATGTATCCATAGGAAGAGGAGGTTCCTCTTGTTCTTCTTGGTATACCATTTAGAAATATCCCCTTTTTCTATGACCTCTGCATTTAATTCTCCCCATCTTGTGAAGATAGTTGGTTTAAATTTGAGGATTTTAGTCACTTTCTCAATATGGCGGGGTTTACCATATGATTTGGGGGAAAGTGGTTGTTTTACCGCATAGAATGTTTCTTTGAGGTTGTAGTCACCATAACCATTATCTTATATCTACACTTTGATCTCAAGGATTGTTTGTTGTGTCTTTGATATAGAAGAAAGTGTTGTTGGATGAACATAGGAGGATGAAAGTGGAGCTACATTGTTATTTGGAACTTGTAGCAATCTGTGATATTTCTCTTCCATACTTTTATAAAAGTAAAAAGGTTTAGGGTCACCATGGATGGTAACTTATTTCTCATTATATGGAAATTTTATGTACTGATGATAGGTAGATTCTATAGCCTACATGGCATGGATCCATGGGAAGCCAAAAAGGATTTTATATGGAAAGTCAAGGTCTAAGACTTGGCATGTTGTCTCTACAATTGGTGGACCCACTTGTATAGGTAGCTTGTTTGTTCCCTCTAAATCTCATTCATTATCATCATAGGCCCTGATGGAGATACCTTTTACTATTTCAATTACTTCCTCAAGTAACCCAAGTGTTTGACTAGATGAAGGGTACAAATGTTCAAGCCCACACCTCCATCTATCAAGACTCTTTTCACTTTGTGTTTGTGAACATATACTTTAATGTGTAATGTTCAATTATGAAATGATTAGAATGGAAGATATTTCTCAGTGAATACTAGGTAGTGTGTAGATAAAATGTGCCCCACCATGGCTTGGAACTGATAAGTGTCTATGTCATTTGGTACAGATGAAGACAAGATATATTTATCCAAAATTTATTTATGTGCAAGTGAAATTCTCAAGAGCTCTAGAATGGAGATTTAGGTTGGTGTCTTCTTGAGGTGTTCAATTAATATATAATATGTAGGATTGGATTTTGATGGACCTCTTGTTGTTGTAGGGGCTCATTGAATGGTAACTTTCCCTCTTTGTTATTGTGAATCCACACTCAAGATTTGGTCCCTGGATAGTGACAATGGATATATGATTGTCATCACACTGTATATTGCCCACAACATTGTCGTAGTTGAGATTAAAATTATTGTAGGTTTTAGCTTTTCCAATGTTATTTCATTACCATGGTCTGGAATAGGATTCTTGTATACTCCTAAGTCATTGTTTCTGGAAGTACTAGGTCGTTGGTCGATGTTGACTTCACTGTGATCAATTAGGTCTTGGATAATGTTTTTGAGTTTCATATAGTTTGAAGTCTTCTACCCTTTGGTGCTATGATATTCACAGTAGTCATTCTCATTGTACCATGAAGGTTTGAATTGTGGCTCTTCATACTGTCTGAATTTAGGAAGTTTAATTAAGTTAGTTTGAATTAACTTACACAAGATCGATTCAATAGGTTCTCCCAATGGAGTTTATTTGCACCTTGGTGGATGATTCTTTTGTCTTAATAGTGGTTGTCCCCTTGGTGGATTAGTGTTTTAGACATTTCATTGATTCTGTTGTTGCGTGTTTGATTGAGACAGAACATTTATCACAAATTTTGCATCTACCACACTATCGTTAGTTACATTCTTATTTTTGGCTCATATATTGGGTTTGCCACTTGAACTAGACAGTTGGTAATTGTCCTTAGAGATTTGCACCGCTCCTTTAGCGATGAGTTCTCTCTCAATGTTAATCCCTTTAGAAATGAGTTCTTCAAATGTTATTACACATTGCATTCATAATTGGAAGGTGAGACTGGTGTTTCTATTACATGCAATGATCTCTACTTATTGTTTTTTGGGTATTAGCCATTTGCACTTGCTTGCCTTGTATCTCCATCTTTGTAGGAAAAAGGAAAAGGCTACTCCTTTGTTTCATTATAGAGTGTATAGTTATTCTAATGTGATTTCAACATCAATATTGTAGGATAAATGAGCTAAAAATTGATCTATGATCTCTTGAAATGTTTTAATACTGAGTGGTATATGTGAGAACCATTCTATAGCTTTCCCACCCAAACTAAATGGAAAGAGGTGCATTAGATATGAATCATTATATGATACCTCCATGCAAGCTATTAAAAATTCTCTTATGTGATCTTCAGGGTTACCACTTCATTTATATTTATCAAACTTTGACATTTCAAAGTTTGGGGGAAACAATAACATTGTTATGCTTTTGTCGAATGGGTATGGACATAAGTCTTTAAAAATGTATGATTTTTTCATCTTTCCCAGTTGTATCTCTTGAATCTTTTGTTTCAAAATTTGAATTAGTGAGGATATATCTATAGGTGAAATGTTTGGTTGTGGATTGTAAGTGTTGTATAGATTTGGATCTTGATATGTGGACGGGTTTGTGTCGTATGAATTATATGGAAGTTGAGGTTTTGGACCCATTTGATATTGGAGATTTTCTTGAGGTAAAATACCCATTTGATATGCTAGATTATTTTGGGGGTAGAGGAGGTGCATTGTAAGGTCCATATTGGTGTTGGGGTATGATGTTTTTTTGGGGGTTTTATTACATGTCTTGTTGTTTTTGTTGTTGTGCAAGTAACTATTTTTGAGCTTGCAATTGTTGTTGAGCATGTAATTATTGTTGAGCTTGTAATTGTTGTTGGGAAAGTTGTTATTGTTATGCTTGGATTTGTTGTTGTGCTTGAAGTTGTTGTTGGTATGCCATGTTTTGTTGGTGTTGTGGGGTGGGATTTGTTTGAGGATTAATGTATTGGTGATGTTTTTTTTGTTGTGGTGTGGGTATGTATTGATGTTGTGGGTGAATATTTTGTGGGATGATAGTTTGTTGAGGGGTTTTTGATGGTGTTGCTGATATTGAGGTTGATTTGGAGGTGGTTGTTGGTGAGGTTGAAGTGGTTTTTGAGGGGGATTTTGATATTGAGGTTGAAATGGTGTTTGGGGGGTTGTTGATATTGAGGTTGAAGTGATTATTTAGTAGTTTTTTGATGAACATGTATGTTTTGTGAGGGTGGTGTGGTGAAATGATTGCTTCCATAGTTCATCAAATTCAAATTTGGTATATTTAGATCTTGTATGTTTGAATTTGGTATGTTTGTATTTGGTTGGTTGGTGTATGGTGGTAGATTGTTTGCATTTTGTAAGCCTAGGTTGGTTGGAGTACCTTGAACTTGAGTCTTATATAGTGGATTGTTATATTGATTTGAAAAGTTTGTTTGATCTGCTCCTTGTAAAGGACCATGGGTTTACTTGGTACATTTGTTGAAGAAGGATTTCATAATTGTTCAATGTTATGATGCACCAAGGGTTGAATTTCTTGTGGATGGCTCCTTGCTCCAAAATTTAAAAGGTTGTTTGATCCCTAAGTTTATTGAAATAAAAGTTTGAGGTAAGTTTTAAACCACTTTGTGTGAGTTTTAATAAGTATTAATTTGGATCATCACGTAACATGGCATCTAATGCTCAAGTGAGAGATGGATCTTGGTGCATCTCTAATAGATATTCATGAGTAAATTCATTAGGCTTGTTAGTGATATCTTCTATTTGGAGTATTTCAACTTCAACTAGGTTGGGTTGTATTGTTTTTGGAAAAATAATTTCATATCCTTTAGGATTGGTGTTAGGCATTCCATACAATTGATCACTAGCACTTGTGGTAGTGAGAAGAGTCGTGCCACTAGGATTCTTCTTCATTTTCTTTTGAGAACTAGATGTGATCATAAAACTTGTAGTTGTCCTAGGAGATATGGACTTTGAAAGTGTATGAAGATTTTTTTGTTGGGATATTTGAGTTTCCTCAAATCGAGATAATAAAGACACCTTAAGCTTCTTTGGATCAATGATGAATGTTGTTTGGATGAATGGATGGAAAGAAACCTTGAATTTTTGGGACAAAGTTTTATTTGGATAAAATATCTTGTTTAAGATGTGTTTAGGGATTATTCTTGATTGTACTAGACAATCGAGTCCAAGCTAAGGATGATGATAATGAGATTCACAAACTTTGGGAGTAGACTAATGACTCCAAAGTAAGTTAAGTCACAATGTTTTGACACTAATTTAACTAAGCACTTGAAAGAAAAAAATTCAAGTAAAAAGCTAAACTAGGAGATGATGATAGAGATTTGAACCAAAAGTGAGCTATGTTAGTTTCTAGGTTGTTTATTTTAAATGGATTGGTTTACTCTTTGCGATGGGGTTGAATTGATCTAGTGATGACTAAAGATGTTTATAATAGTTCAAGGTGAAGTAATGATGTGGGATGAAGACGAAAATGTGTAGGTTTTCTGTTGTTTTGAATGATTAAGACAACTAAAGGTTTATTCTACATGAATTTCAAGTTTTATAATGTTTGCTAGTCAAAATTTAGAATTTGGAAGGAACTAATGTTTTTTATTTTCCACTGATAGTCAAAGGCATCGAGATATAGTCAAAGGCGTAAAACCATTTTCTATAAAGGCATCAAAATACTTGCAAAGGAACCTAGATGTAAAAAAAATGTTAAATTGTTGAATCATAGGCATCAAGATGCAAAATTTTAGTTTTAGTCTGAAACAAAGGCGTCGGGATGTGCAAAGGCATCAAGATGCAAACATAAGCATTGTTTTGATAAAAAAAGGTGTCAATTGCATACAAAGGTTTCACACTATGACAGTAAAAAGTGTCACTTTTGTTCAGAGGTTGAATTTTTGCAAATTTGACCTAGGGTTTTGATTTTCTTGAAGTTTATTTTGTGTTTAATTGATATGATAAGTGATAAAAAATAACAAACAACATGTAGGACTGACTCAATAGGATGTTTGGAAGATTTTCACATGTCTTCTTCAACAAGACCGCACTAATTGGTATCACAGGTAGATTTTCAATAAAGATACACAATAGATACACATCCTAATTTAGTGGTAGATTAAGATTATCATCTTAGAGTAGGCCTGTTCATAGAATGGGTGACTAGAGTATGCCAAGGTCATGTACCACCTTGACACCTCTCACCTTGAAAGGAAAAGATCCTAACAGGAAATATTTTTTGCCTCAATAAAGGTTAGTACATAGCGAGTAACTTCAAAAATTGATACTTGTATGTTAAATCAATTTAAGTTAACAGTTTACAAATGACTCTTAGGATTCTATATTTTTACAAGTTTATAGTAGGGGTTTTTCGTGAATATAGAGCTCATTTGTTATGCTCGAGTCGAGAGGAGTCTCCTCTCTACTCATCACCTCCTTGTCTCAATTGACCGAGGGTCATGTGGCTTGGCTTGAAGGATGCTATCTATTCCTTGGGGTCCAACTTTCATTCTCCCCACTTTATATAGCTTGTTGAGAAACAATCTTGAGATCAAAACTTGGGGTGATGAGGCCCCCAAGCAAGTCTCCTACTTTGAAATAAATGAAAATAGTGTTGCTTTTGGTCCCCATGATCATTTGTAGGAGTCATGAGGGGAGAGCATACACAACAATATACCTCAAGGTGTACAAAAAAATTGTAAATGAATGGTGTTTTTGATTTCCAAGATCAATCTAGGCACAAGGAAAGAGCATACACACACCCACTTACCAAACACACCATATAATTTTTTTTTAACTTCACAAAGGATTCAAATATGTGGTTCAATTTTTAAAAACACCAAATTAAAATGTGTAATTTGTTGGTAAATTTTTTATTCCCAAATTGAAGTGTGCAAGTTGTTGGTTCAATTTTAAGCACCAAATCAAATATAAAAGTTTTATTATTCTTTTAAATGCACCAAGGGAAAATGAAATTTGTTTTGTTCATTTTACTTGCACCAATTGAAATGTGAGATTAATTTTATGTGCACCAAATGTAAATGTGAAATTCCTAGATTAAGTCAAAACCTAAAACACAAACAATAGTAGATTCTTGCATCCTTTTCAATCAAATGCCACATGCTACAAACTATTAGGTACAATAATTTTTATTTTAAAGGTTATTCAACATAAAGAATTCAAATTGGATTGTAAACCTTAACAAACAATAGCGTTGTTTACCTGACAAAGGTGTCAGATTATCAGGAAAAGGGTGCCACACTATTAGTCAACAAAAGCACCAAAATCTTAGTTTGAAAAGGTGTCGCACTGTTAGTTTACAAAGGTGCCAAACTTTCAGCATGGTGGAGCCTCTAAATTTTGAAAATTTTATGATGCTTCCTTACCTTGTCATCATCCTTTGTAGCTATTGCCTAGGGTAGGGTTTAGAGTTTTGGTTCAAAAGCCCTTGTTTCAAATTTCATAGTCTTGTGCCCTATGTGTTCTAATCCATCATTAACTTGCTATACCCGGTTGTAGGTCACTTAAGTCACTACTTTTAAGTCATCATAAATGTATTGTCACTGGCCCCTTGCTCTAGGTTTGTCAATCATCAAATGTTATATCATTTCATTAATATTTCCTATTAAAATGACTTAAGTCTTAATTCATTAATCCCATGGGTCTTGGTCTTGTCGACCTAGTTGGGTCCCCTTTTTAAGACTAACTTTTTTGCATGTGCAAAATTTCTAACAGTTGGATTTGAGGATTTAATCTCAACCATTCCCCACTACCCTCGTATGAATAAAATAATACTTTCCAAAAAGTAGCGGGGTTAGCAAACTAAAGACACATGTATTGTTGTAGGCGTGGGGCCCAGTCTCCACTTACATACCTGACACTATGAGTTTTGAACCGACAGTCAAGATCCATTGTTGATATTTAATCTCAACTGTTCCCCACTAACCTTGCAGGAATAAAATAATAATTTATGAAAAGTAACGAGGTTGGTGGGCTATCACCACGTGGACTCTCCCATCACTTGTAAAGAAGGTGGAGTTTTTAGAATGAACGAGTTAGCATTCTAGACGGAAAAACATTATTGGCACAAGATAGGTGAGAGATGGTGACAAAAATTCAAACCTTGTTGACTCAATTTGAGTTGTTGAACGTGCCATCTCAAGAAGCGATCAACGACTGACATTAAAAATTGAAGAAGTGGCTTTGGGAGCTGTTCTACTTCATGTGAGTAATCAGTAATGGTGGAAATGAGATCCAAACCTACCCAAATCTGATCTAAAGGCACATAAAAAAATGTTTTTCATATAATTGAAGATTGCAAACAAGTTTTCAAGCATTCAGGAGATCGAATTGAGCATTCTAGAGTTCAAGGCGGTCAGAGTTAGGGTTTTCTTCAAGTAAAAGAGTAGTAAGTAAAAATCAAACACTCTTCTCTATGTTTCCTTTAAATTGCCTTGGATTAGGGTAGATGTTCAATTTATCTTGCTGTCAAGATATTCCACATTTTGTTGAATTGCTCTTTAGTGGTTTGAATTTCTTGTCAATTTGAAATTCTATCAAACCTGTTGAAATTCCACCTTCGAATCATGCCCTAGGTTTTTAAGAAAAGGACTAGGTTTTGAACCTCCTTGGTGTCAAAACCATAGATTAGTTTGAACCTACCTATCACTAATGGCTCCCAAGGCTCAAGTTTCTTGTTCTGAAACCGCATCAAGATCTCTTTCCCAAGATATCATTGACCAATTGAAACCCTCAACCAACAAAAAGGCTAAGGGAACAACTCTATTTTATGGCCCTAGAATTAAAGAAAGGTTACTTGAAAAACAACACTTTATCAAGGATGCTGATGTGCCATACAGAGGATGGGAAATGTTCCAAGACTGTTTGGAAATAGAAATTGTGGAGTTCCTATTTGCAACACCTGGAGATTGCTATTGATGAGTTGGAGTTATAGACACAGGGATGGAGAACATATATACATGGTCAAGTATAGTGCAGGTCTAGCCTTAGAAGTTGCAATGAATAAAAGATATGTTTCTCCCAGTTCAACATGTGACATGTAAATGTTGACTATTGGTGACTTGGAATAATGCTAGATGTTGATTTGGATATTGATCCATGTTTTTCTTTCCTTCTGCACACTTTTTTTCTTTTGGTGAAGAGGAAGATAAAGATGCTCCAATAGTTTGAAGAACACTCTCTTCAACGAACTAAATTTTGAAAGGCGTGGGAATCTCCATCAACTAAAATGTAATCTTTGTCTCATATGAGAATATTCTTTTAGTTTGTTGTAACCATTCCTCATGGAATGATCAGTTTAGGTTATCAAATGAAAATGTGACATGTGTACTTTTGGCCTAAAGCTTGTTTCACTCCGTTGTTTCTGATAAAAGGGAATTCAGGGTCATTAGTACGGGTCTCTTTTTGAATTTTGGATCTAAAAATGCAAATGTATAACACAGAGAAAATATGTTTTGAGTCTATATGTTAGGTTTTGAGTCAAGTAAATAAGTTTTATCAATTGTATGGTTTTCAAGCATGTTTGAATGAAATGTAAACCTTTGAGTCTATTGTCTCTCCATATGTAATATTTCATACAAGTTATTAATGAAAACCTAATCAATGATCATTCATTAATTTTCATTGTGCTTTGTAGTGAATTATGTTTTAATTTTGGCCCTGATTTAATGAATCAGTTAAAATACATTGATTAAAACATGAGTTTGTATGAATATTTAGTGGACTTGATAAGTAGTCATATAATTTGAGCATTTGATGGGTGTGTTGTAATGCAATTACACAAAGATCATGGTTGTTTGAAATTAAATTTACCTTATAATTCAATTTATTATGATTTGACTCCCTTCCCTAAGATAAGACACTGATCTAATAGGTGTTAACACATTTCCTATGGTTCTGATGTTTCAATTTGAGAACAATATTCATAAACAAGTTTACACTCAATTTATTTTGTGTGTAGTTGGTATTGTGTGGTATTCTTAGCTTTAGGAGTTTAATTCTCTTTAAGGAATTGCCAATTTCTTAAAGGATTTCATCTATTTAGCATTTTAATGGGAATATATCTACTTAGTATACAATGTGTGATATAGTTATTTAAAAGATTGCAGGATGCACATTGTGTGATCACCCTCCCAAGTTTTGTAGATCCCACAGTGTAGGAGGGAAGCATTATAGCTTCCTATCGTTCATTGGAAAATAACCTCCTAAGTATTCAAGAATTGAATCTAGAAAATTCATAGATGCTCGGTGAGATTTGCTTGGTTCTTTAAAAATAACCAACATAGCAAACACGTCAGATTGTCTTGATAAAAGACAAATAACAAGTTAAAATAAAGGTTTCAATTTTTGACAAAGGCGTTAGACTGTTGAATGATAGATGCACCAAAATTTTACAAAGGAACTACCCTTTGACAAAGGCATTGCAATGTATCCTACAAATAAACAAAACGTAAAAAAATCAAATATGCCGGGCTTTGACAAAGGCACCAAAATTTGAGCTATAGATGCATCAAGATTTTGACAAAGACATCACACTATTGAAACAAAAGTCTCACACTGTCTTTGTAACATTTAAGGATGAAAAAAATCCACAAAATGATTAAAGCAAGGATGTGGTTCCACCAGGCATGCCAAAATATTGTAGGGAAGTAATTAAGCATGAATGAATCAATTAGATTCTAAAACACTAAGAATTCAAACAATTAAGATCATAAAAACCCATACTCAATGAAATTCATTTGCAAATCATTCAAAAGTTTTAATCTAAGATATTGAACATAATTCAAATAAATTAAACAATTAGAAAGTGAAAACCCTCAATACCAATGTGGATTGATGCATAATTGTGATGTGGATTGCTTGATTGAATGCATAATTCATGTTGCAAAAGCTTGATACGAGAGGATGTAATTCACAAAGCAGGATATAAAATGCTCAAGAATTCTAGAGTAAGGATGCTATCAAGATTGTGAATGATTTTCATGTTGACGAAGGCTTGTTTTATAGATTTTGGGAATTCTGATCTCAATGGTCAAGATTTGATCTGAGGATCAATGGATGAGAGGAAACTCAAGGAGGTGAGTATGGATCAAGGAAGATCAATGGTGGAGGATTCATGAGAGCCCAAAATATTCCTTATTTCATAGAAATAGGTTGGAAATATTTTGAATTGGAGGGAAGAATTTGAATTTGAAAAGGGAATATTCTTTGTGCAAGTTGGAGGATTGGAGGAACATTGGCCTATTAAATAATTATTAAAATTATTTAATTGTGAGGATGAAGGGGACTAAGATTTTTAATTAAATAATTGGAAATTATTTAATTAAATGGACTAATTAGGGTGAAAATGAGGGAAATGATGTTAGTATGTGTGGACACAAAAAAAGTATCCCTTTTTGCTTGCTTGATATGGGAATAATTAACGAAAAATTAGACTTAATGAGGCCTTGATTTAGTGTTGTGAGGTGTTTTACATATCCACATTAGGTCTTGGACCCTTGTAAACTGAATAAAATGCATCTAACAATGTCTTGTAAAGGTGTTGTAAAAGAATTTCACACTTTTCTAGACTAATGGAACTATTTTACCCTTAATTCAATATTGTAAAATGCATTTAATGGCATTATCACATTAATCTAGAAGGCTTGTAAATTAAACCTAATTCTAATCTAGTGTTGTAATGTGTTTTACACATTCACATTGGATGTTGTGCCTTTCTAGGATATGTGGACCTCATTTTAATGATGTAAAGTTTATTTAATCACACTTTCACATGGAACTTTGTGTCCCTAACCCTAATTACCCTTTACATCATCATTAATAGGAACCTATGGCTCCATATTGTGCATCTTGAGGCTTATTTTGATCAAAGACCTAACTATATCATCATATAAACTTGATTTCTTCACTCCCTAACAATCCAGTTGGAAAAAGAGCCCCTGTGGGACCAAGTCACCGATCTTGGTGAATTAGTCCCATCCAAGTGGACTAAGTCACCCAACCTAGTGACTTAGTCCCATTTGGGCTATTTTTGAGGTTCGGGAAAGAAAAATTCGATTTTACTTTATTTTTCCTTCATGTCAGCCTTGGGGATCAAATTAACGGGAAAATTAGGTGAATTGCCTATAAATACAAGCCTCTAAGCCATAATTCATAACCTAATCATTCATTCATTAATCTTCCATCTTGAGTCAAGAAAGCTAGGGTTTTAGCATTCTAAGTCATCAAGATAGCTTTCTAAGGCATTCAAGGGAAAATTCTTCATCCATTGCTATAGAAATTCAAGATCAATCATCATGGAAAGTCTCTAACTCCATTGTTTCATGCTTCATTACATTATTTCTTCATTTTGGTTTAATTACCTAAAAAGGGGTTTGACCAAGGCAAACCCCCATGCCCTACCAGTCACCATTTCTTTCTCTTTCTTTGTGTGTTTGCAGATTTAGGTACTTTGAGGGTTTAGAAATCATTGAAGGATAGATTGCAAATTTGTTGAAGACATCTTCTTATTGCCTAAGTCAAAATATCCACAAAAATTCACTTACAGTGCCAAAAATTAGAGTTTTAGAGGTGGACACCTATTAGGAACTGAAGTGAAAATCGAGGGATTCCGTTTTCACTTTTAGATTTTTAGAAAAACCAAAGTAGAGTAAGTCATGTAAAATGGTGAATTAGTCCCACTATACCTATTTTTCAGAAGTTTATGTAGATCTAGATACCCATTTGGCTGAAATGGGCTCTGGTGTAGTTTTCCAAATCTGGGTCAAGTCACCTAGAATGGCATAAGTGTCCTAGTAGGTCAAAATTTTAGGATCAACAACATTTCCAGTCTCCATTCCAGTCTACAACACATTTCTAGGTGCTCCTCTTTAGTTTCATTCATCTCTGTTATTGTTTGTTTACATTTCTAGGTCTTTTTGCATACATCACTATGTTTTCAAACAAGGTGCATTTCTTTAGTTTTCATTTAATAATCAATATCTTTTACCAATTTTCTACATTTAGATCATTTCATTTAGGTGAATTTTATTCATACTTGCATAGTTTTAAGTAAGGACATTGCACATTTTGGCCTACCTCTCTCCTTTTAGGTGAACAACCCTAGAAGTGCAAGAGAATCTTGGGTGCCAAAAACTTTGTCCATACTACATGAAATCAAGATGTGTGATATGGATAGGAAATTTTTAGGTGTTTATAGAATTTTTTTTTGTAGAGAAATATTAAACCAATATTTTTCTTCCTTGAACTTCCAAAATCTTGCCATGTGTCCTGTGTTCTTTGATGTTAATATTTCATAGAAGAATCAACTATCGATAAAGCGTCAAAGTTTGTCTTCATGCTCCATCGAGTCCCTAAAAAGAAAAAAGGTGTCATAGACTTTTCCATAAAAAAATGTTTTCTCATTGTGAAGGGAATTTCAAATTGCCATGATCACTGTTGATTTCCTGAGATCAATGACCTACATTAAAATATAAACTATGACTACTACTGGTTGTGCATTTAAGCATGCAAATGAATTAATTATGGATTTGATCTGTATCTACCAAATTCTTGAAGGGAATGGTTTAATTACTTCGTTTCTTGTCATTATGAACCATTGATTTTTGGTTCCTAGGGCTTCTCTAACTATTCTAGGGTTTTTCACCTAAAAGGAGAGAAGTAGGCCAAAAATGCTAACTGTTCATTCAATTTAATGTTATGTGTGATGTTGTATAACCTAAATGAAGTTAAGTAAATGAATTTGACTAATCTAGATGAATGAAAATGAATGCAAAAGTGCAATTAAAGCTATGTTTGAAAACACACTATGATATGCAAACAACTAAGTAAATGAAGAAAATATGCAGAACAAAAAGGAAAGGGATGAATATGAGTGCACTTGGATGAATTGTGATGAATCTGGAGTGTTTTGGATGTTGATGAAAATTACTGATTTTTCATAGTGGGACTCATTCACCTAGGGTGGCAAATTAGTCCTCTTGGTGAAAAACTATCAAAAGCAAGTTTTTGTCTGTCAGGATTCAAAATCTGACAAAATTCAGATTTTTAGTCCTAAGGTCAGACTTATTCACCACAGGTGGCGAATCAGTCCTCTCCCAAATTTCTAAAAAATTAGGAGAAAACTCTGTATCACCAGATCTGTAAAAGTCTGCTTGTCAGGTTGCCGAAGTCAATTCTACAGAAAACGGATAGAAAACCTTCTCCAAGCTTGAAATAGACATAAGTTGACTTGAAGCACCTAGTTGAGTTGTAAACCAATCTTCAACACCAAAAATATTGTCAAATCTACATACCTAGGTTTGCAAACAAACATGCAATAGGGAAAAATGGTTTAAGGTTAGTGAATAGGGATTTGCCTTGGTCAAACCTCACTTTTGGTAATCAAACCTTCAATAAAATAATGAAATGCAAAGGAATGATAAAATAACAACATGCAATTTCTATTAACTTATCAAACCCTTGATGATGCAATTCTGAAGTAATGTCAATGGCTACTTCAAAGTGCTTGAATTGATATTGTAAAATGCTTGAATACTTAAGTGAATAGGTGGATAAGTGAACTTGATGAATGGGGGTTAGAATGAGATGAAAATCACTTATTTATACACACTTGTGCCTTAGTTTCCCATTCATACCTCATCACAGGCCAACATCAAGTTATTTTGAATAACATCTAAAAAGGAAATTTAAAATATTTTAAATTTGGGGCCAAGGGGGACTCATTCGCCACCCATGGCGAATGGGTCCCACCTAGGAAATATGAGAAAAACACTTAATTAAGCATATGAGATCCTAAAGGGGTCAAATAAAGCATAAGAAAAGGATAAATAGTGAAGATGTGCCTAGAAAAGTATGAAAGCTTGTTACAAGACTTTACAACACTTCAAAATAAGACTTGTTGATGAATAAAAAGGTGATTTTTAGGTGAATTGTAATTAATAGGGTCAAGAAGAATGTAGAAATGTATTACAACACTTCACAAAACCTTCACAAGATGTCTTTCTTTTAATTTAAGTACCTAAATAAGCATGTTCAAGCCATGTTGCAACATAAAATCAAAGCAACATAGTTCCAACACCATGAAACAAGACCTAAAAGGCCATGAAAATGACAAGGGGCCATTTTTCTATGGCACACATTCAAATCACAAAAGATGAATACCAAAGAAAATTACTAAAGATTTCTAGGTGAACGAGGGTTTTCAAAGTGAAATTAGGGCATTATGTGAGTTACATTCAAGTAAGTATATTAGATCATCTCTATGTAAATTTTAAGGTGTAAGGGTGTGAATTATTTGGAATCAAGTATTCAAAAAGGAATTTAGGGTTGGTAAAGGGGTAGATTCTATAAAATTTTACATAAGTCTTCAGAGAAGTTCAAAATTTATGAAACCCTTGTTGTTTAAGTTATAAACCCTAAAATTAGAGAATGTTTGAGACATCAAAGGGTTAAAGAGGGGTTGGATGATGAAATTACCACATAGCTTCCTCGATAACAGAAGAGGCCGAGAATGGCTTAGGGGTTCAAAATTCTAGCCAATAGGGTTTTTGATAAAAAAATAGAATTGCAGAGATCCTATCATTCCCATCCAAGATTATGCCTTATTTAAGCATTCCTTCCAAAAGGCCTTAGCAGATAGACTTGTCTATGACATTTGATACTTAGGGTTAGGGAGAATGGTTGTGCACAATATTTTGATTAATGCTGATTTGATCATAACAGTTGCTAGGGATTACAACCCTAAGAAAAGGGCATTATTTACTACAAGTGGGAAATGCTTCATTCCCATGAATAAAGCCCATATCTATAAGGTATTCAATCTAAATCCTAATGCTCAACTACCTATAGATTCAGGTGCTTTAACTAGATAATATCAAAGTTATAGCTCGATAGTTACAAAGTTAAGTGGTTACCATGTTTTAGGCCTAGAGGGACTCACAGGGAATTACAAAGGTTTGCAAAAGGTGATTTGGATCCTTTTGGCTATGATATTTTTAAAGATTATTTTTTGAAGACATACTTTTCTTTATGTGAAATCCTAGGGTTGGAAAACAAGAAACAAATGCCTATTGAAACCTAATGGTGTTAGCTATGGATGTCCATAGAATAGATGCTAATAAACCTTATGATTATGTTGGATATGTTGTAGAAGAGTTACATAAGTCCTTAAGTTCAATAAAGAAGGATATAAACATAGTTCATTTTAAGTTGTACGCATTGTTGTGCCACATTATTCTCTATAGTGAAGAAAAGGTATGGTCCCCCCATTTGTAAATCAGGACCATGAATGAATAAAAAAGAACACTGTCAGTCTAGGAATGTACTTATATTTGGGATAAGGATTGTGATAAGGATAATTATTCAAAATTTGAGCCATTATTTGTTAGAATAGTGTTCGACAACTTAGGTTTCTCAATGGATTATAGGTTGTTAGATGAGGTTAGGACATTCTTGAGGCCCAAGGATCTAACTTCTGAGAAAGGAATGTTGGAAACACAAGGGAAGACAACTAAGAGGGGGGTGAATTAGTTGTCACAAAATTTCAAACTTATTCAACTTATTAATCTTATTCTCAAATCTGATCAATAACCATGAAAGCATAAATCAAAAACATATTAGAAACACATATAACACCAAGATTTTTACGTGGAAACCCTATCAGGGGAAAAACCATGGTGGAGGTCAGTCCATAAGATTATACCCTATTAAAAGTGTAAAGAAATATGAATGGGGAATGCACATGCATTCAGGTGCACTGCCTAGAGCTTACTACTCAAATACATAAGGCTTACTATCCAAAGGAAGACACACTGTCTTACAAAAGATTGAATTACATCCACAGGATTTGAATTGAGAAAAATAGCATCTGCTAATGCCTGATTACAGTTCTAGTTAAGCACATGAACACTTCTTCACACTTTGCTCACTCTTCTTCACACTCTGCTTCTGCCTTCAAAATATCTAAACATTATTTGCACATAGGACTCACACACTTCACATAATCATTCCTTCAAATGATAAAGCAATCACTCTTATATATCCACAACAAGAAATTACATCGCTACATGTTGGCCTCAATAAAATAATAAAATGAATACAAACTGTCGGCCCAAAACATTAAAGATTAGTAATGTGAATCAACCAAGGTTGCCCACAACATAGTGAAGACCCAAAATAAAATTCTCAAACATGAACCACCTTAAAAAATTAATCCTCGAAGATCCACAACACGTTACAACACCCTGTTAGCTAAGAACATGAAAAACATGAATACACAAGAGAAAATATTGAATTGCGAGCACAACGATCAATGCAGACATGAAACACATATAGAGAATGATCTAGAAACATCCAAAAACATCATGAATCACTAGAGAAGCATCCAAAAAAACTAAACTAACTAAAATCGTATCATTTTCATTCAGGAACATCAACTGAAGCAATATAAAAACTATCAAAATACAAATCTTCATAACTTGATCAAATCTTCACACGGTTCTCTAAAACTTAATGTGGATAAAATAGATATACTCAAAAAGAAACCCTTTAATCCACAACCATTGATCATCAACGTACTGAACTCATCGATAGACTGAACTTCACTTCACAACTGATAACCTATAACTTATTTCATTACAATTTTCTCAATATCCTCAACATATACAACCTCTAAGACATTAATGCTAATAGTGTTGACATAAATGACAACCACATATTAGAAACACAACCACAACATCCAACAATGTCCCCCTTTGGAATTGATGGCAACACATGATGTGAAAAACACCATCAACACAACTATCTTTAGCACTTACTCCCCCTTAGGTTTTGACTCTTTTCTCCTCAAAAAATCTTCTCTCTCACATGACTCTTCTTCTCAGATAATTCACAATTTTTCACATTACTCTTCTCCCCCTTTGACATCAATGACACAGATCTCTTTTCTCCACACAAGCTCTAAATCACGTATTTGAACATCTGACTACTCCCATTGAGTAGTAGCCACCACAACATCAATCTGGATCAAAATATGACCATGAAATGCATGGATTGATGTAAGCCAATGTATCTTAGCTCTGATTAGGAGGGGTAATCACCCCTAGCTTCCCTCTGAGATAATCAAAAGTATCCTTAGGCAACAGATTTGTAAAGATATTTGCAATCTGCTCCTTAGTAGGAGCATACTCCAATCTGACTTCCTTTTCACTCACCTTCTCTCTCAAAAAGTGAAACTTGATAGATATATGCTTGGTATTTGAATACAACACTAGATTCTTAGAAATGTTAATTGCACTTGAATTATCACAGAATATAGCAATGGGTTCATCATACACAACTCTGATATCTTTCAACATCTACTTCATCCATAATACTTGAGTACAATTGTTAGCAACAACCATGTATTTTTCCTCTACAATAGACAAAGAAATGACATTCTGCTTTTTACTTAACCATGAAATCAACTTCTTACCCAAGAAAAATGCATCACCACTAGTACTATTTCTTTCATCCACATCTCCTACCCAATCAACATCAGTAAAAGAACTCAAAGTAAGATCATCATCTTTAGGATACCACAACCCAAAATCAATTGTTCCCTTCAAGTATCTAAAAATCCTTTTCATAGCAGTTACATGATATTCTTTAGGATCAACTTGAAATCTTGCAACAATGCATACAACATTCATGATATCTGGTCTAGTTTGAGTCAAGTAAAGCAATCCACCAATCATCAATCTATATCTAGTCTGATTTGTTTTCAGAGAATCATCATATTGTGTCAACTTGTATCGATCACCATAGGTGTACCAACTGGATTTGAATCTTCCATACCAAACTTCTTCAGTAATTCTTTCACATACTTGGATTGAGATATGAAGATCACTTTATCTAACTGAGTAATTTTCAATCCCAAAAAGAATTTCATCTCACTAATCATAGAAATCTTAAACTCCTTCCACATCTAATCAGTAAACTTCATGCACAAACCATCATCTCTTCCAAAAATGATATCATCAACAAAGACTTTAACAATCAAATCTTTATCATGATCAATCTTGAAATAAAGATTACTATGAACAATACTTTTATTGAATGAAGTACATGTCTCCTTGTAAACTTCTAATTCTAGAAGGACCACACAAATCAATATGAACAAGCTCCAACACTTCTTTTGAACAATTTTGTTTGCTTCGAAGTGAAATTCTAGTTTTCTTCCCTAATTGACATTCCTTGCATATAGTATTAGTAGGCTTTACCAACTTAGGAAGATCTCTCACTGCCTGAGTAGAACTTATCTTAACATTATTATCAAAGTTTACATGACACATTCTCCTATGCCACAACCAACTTTCATCAACTTGAGCAATCAAACAACTTTTACTAGTAGCATTCAGGTGAAAGATGTTACCTTTTATTTTTGTACCTGGAGCAATCACATTTATGAAACTTCCCAATATTCTACACTTTCCATTCTTGAATTGAAGATTGTATCCCTTGTCAACCATCTGTCCAACAATTAAGAGATTATGATTCAAACCTTCCACATATAGAACATCATCAATATTATTCTTACCATCAAGAGAAATGGATCCTCTGCCATGAATTACACCTGCTTTGTCATCACCAAATATTAAAACACCACCATCATACTTTTCCAGGCTCACAAACTTTCTTTTATCACCTGTCATGTGATGAGAGCATCCACTATCAATCATCCATTCATTTTTCTCAACTCTAGCTACTAGAGCTTTCTGCACATTTGAGCAACTAACAGAATCATTAGGGACTATATCATTTTCCTTGATAGCAATAAATACCCATTCATCTTCACTTGCATTCCCCTTATCAGATTCATCATCTGTCACACCTTCATCAGCAACATAATAGCACTTTCTTTGAAATATAGGCTTGTTATGTCTTGGCTTAGGGACTCTTTCTGGACACCTTGATGGAAAATGACCTATCTTATTGCAAGAAAAACATTTAATATGAATTTTCCCTTATACTTACCTTCTCCTCTGGTTTCTTTCTTGACAATAAGTTCCTCAAGCTCCTGTAGCTTTCTCTCCTCTTCTTCAATCTCTCTCATTTCCTCCTTATACTTGAATACCTTTCTAAAAGAACTTTCACCTGGATCATATCTCTATTTATCTCTCTCGGAGGTAGTAGTGTTGAATGCAGATTCTATCTTAGGAAGAGCATCACCAAATTCACTCGACTCAAAAGTAGTAAGCTTACCAATAAACATGTCTCTAGTTACATTTGTTATAGTCTAGAGCTCCTCAATAGTAGTAGCTTTGACTTTGAATCCATCAGGAAAGGATCTGAACACTTTAGCAACAATCTCTGATTCTTCCAACTGCCCACCAACACATCTGATGCCACACACAAGTTCATTCACTCTTTGCATGAAATTAGTAATGTTCTTATCATCACCCATTCTCAACATTTCATATTTCCCTTTCAAACTTTGTAACTTAGCAATCTTCACATTAGCATCACCTTCATACAAAGTTTCCAACCTTTTCTAGATCTCATAAGCAATCTTCAGATCCATAACATTTGTCATCTCAGAATCAGTCAAAGCACTCAACAATGCTTCCTTATCCCTGATATTGTACTCAACATCCCTAATCTTAGTAGTAGTATTAGGACCATTATGAGGAATAACATACCTATTGCTTTTAATAATCTAGTAGGGTTCACCAATGCATCTCAAATGGCACTCCATTCGAGTCTTCCACAGAGAATAATTTGTTCCTTCAAATCTCAGACTATCCTTCTTGTATGTCGCCATCCTGGATTACCTCAAGCTGTTAAAATTCTTCCAAGGAACCTGCTCTGATACCAATTGTTGGCAACACAAGGGCAGACAACTAAGAGGGGGGGTGAATCAGTTGTCACAAAATTTCAAACTTATTCAACTTATTAATCTTATTCTTGAATCTAATCAATAACCATGAAAGCATAAATTAAAAACACATCATAAACACACATAAAACCAAGATTTTTATGTGTAAACCCTGTTAGGGGAAAAACCACGGTGGAGGTCAGTCCACAAGATTATACCCTATTAAAAGTATAAAGAAATATGAATGGGGAATGCACATGCATTTAGGTGCACTGCCTAAGATCACTGCTCAAATACAAAAGGCTTACTACCTAAAGGAAAAGACACTATCTAACAAAATATTGAATTACATCCACAAGATTTGAACTGAGAAAATTAACATCTGCTAATGGCTGATTACAGTTCTAGTTAAGCACATGAACACTTCTTCACACTCTACTTTTTCCTTCAAAATATTTGAACACTATTTGCACACAGGACTCACACACTTCGAATACTCATGCCTTCAAATGATAAATCAATCACTCTTATATATTCACAACAAGAAATTACATCGCTACATGTCTGCCTTAATAAAATAATAAAATGAATATAAACTGTTGGCCCAAAACATTAAAGATTATTAATGCGAATCAACCAAGGTCAGCCACAACATAGTGAAGACCCAAAATAAAATTCTCAAACATGAACCACCTTCAAAAATTAATCCTCAAAGATCCACAACATGTTACAACACCTTGTCGGCCAAGAACATGAAAAACATAAACAAACAAGAGAAAATATCAAATCTCGAGCACAACATTCAATGCGAATGTGCAACACAGATAGAGTATGATATAGAAACATCCAAAAAAATCATGAATCACCAAAGAAGCATCTGCAACAATTGAACTAACTAAAATCGTATCATCTTCATTCAGGAATATCAACTGAAGCCACATAAAAAATGTCAGAATACAAATCTTCATAACTCAATCAAATATTCATGAAGATCTTTGAAACTTAACATGGATAAAATAGATATACTCAACAAGAAACCCTTTAATCCACAATAATTGATCATCAACGTACTAAACTCATCGACAGACTGAACTTCACTTCACAACTGACAACCTGCAACTTATTTCATTACAATTTTCTGAATATCCTTGACATATACAACCTCTAAGACATTAATAGTGTTGACATCAATGATAACCACATATTAGAAACAAAACCACAACATGCAACAAGGAATTGATCATAACTTGGGTGATTATTATTTTTATATAGATGCTACAATTACTAGGGTATATGGATCTCCAATGGCACCACATGTGCTCCCTAGGGATGTGCCAGACATAATTTCTTTTTTAGAGGTCATGTGGCAGTTGAATGAGTTTGAAAAGACTCATTTCATAAAAAATTAGAAGTGTGCCATCCTCCCTACTATATTTATATTCTCAGATTTCTTAGTGACATTAAGGGAGGGTATGGAGCTGCTATGGAAAACTTTTGTCCTATAGAATGAAAGTGGATAAGATAAGGTGTGACCCAAAAAGGTTTATACATGAGTAGAGAACCATCTTCAAATTGGTACCTTATACACATGCCTTTGATGATATGGAGGATCTTATAAGGAATTGTACAATTGAGGAGGCTGCACAAAGGAGGGCTCTTTGGGTGAGAATTCAGATAGCAAAAACGAAGACAAAACAAGAAGGATCATCTTTGAGGGATCATTTTTGCATATCAGTGATTCCATACTCCAAATGATGGTCATGTTGGACAATTCCAAATAGCTGCTAGAAAATGTGCCAAATCCTCCTTCAAGCACTCTTGGTCCATCCACTTCCAAGATGAGTGTACAACCAAGTCCTTTGCAACTCACTCCTTTAAGGAAAATTGATATTGAATTTGGGCCACTAGTGGACTATCCTATTGGGTAGATGAGTTTAATGTTGATGAGGGTATAATGAAAGTAATACAACCCCCTCCAAGGGTCATCACAAAGAGACCCACTAATGATAGGTTAGCCATCAATTTTGAAATAGGAGGGAAAGTTGTGGATGACATTAGGGCTTAAATTTTTCATGAATTCATGCAAGATGACCAATTCATCGCAATGAAGGAGTTCAAATTTTTGTCCTTAAGAAAAAAGGAGAGGAACTGCAACAAAGGGTTTCAAATAGAAGCCTCTCTAAGAAAGAAAAGAAGGAAATAATTAATGAGTTTAGGAGAAATGTGAAAGAGGAAATGGATATCATGACTCCTCAGAGAGGTAGGGAGCTAGTAAAAAATGTACGTTGCATCTTATTTCCAGAATGGGATATGTAATCTACAATTATATTACTCTTTTGAAATACAAAGATGATGTAAATTCTTTGTGATAGCAATAGACACTTCAAACAATTGTTGTTTTCTCTCAAATGGAATATCAAGCTATTGTTGTCTCCATATTGTAATACATTTTCTTTTGAATCTAAATAATCAAGGATTATTCATGGTTCTCATTTCACATTTTATATTATGAATGTCTAAATTGTTGGCTTCTATTCAAAGAGTAGATTAAAGTTGCTTTTGGTTAAGTCATTAAGATTGCATTGTTATAGTAAGGATTTGCAAGTGGAGTAATGGTATTGTCTTTTTATTGGTTGCTCATTGTAATGCAACGAGGTTATAAGAAGCCACGAGTTTAGTCTATTGTGGGAGAGTTTTACTTCATCTTTGACTCTGTAATGGATAAGGCACTGGTCAAATTGATTCATAGGACTCAAAACTAAGATTTTTTTTTTTAAACAATTTAAAACTTTATTTTATTGCAATTTTATTTATGCTCATTCCACACCGCTAAAATAATACAAAGCTAACAAAAGGTATTGACTTAGCTAATTAGGTTTACTTTCTAAAATACTCAATGTGAAGATTATTATTTATTTTACATCATTATGTATTTTTGTATCTCAAATAATGTTGTGTATAGGGGTACCCACCTTGGTTTTGTAAATCCTAAAGTGTAGAGGAGAACAAATATAAAATCTGTCTCTTATTTGTTGGCCATTGACCTAGGGTTTTTAAGCATAGGATTTAGATAGTCCTTAGAAAACCTAGACAATTAGTTGGAAACACCAACACTATGGTTGTGGGATATTAGGGCACTAATGGTAAATGAAAATAAAAGGTTTTTGATGAACAAATAACAAGAAACAAATAAGCCACCATAGAAGGGAGTTTGAGGGTTGGGAAAATTGTCACCCCCAAAAAATATTTCCAAACAGAGAGGATTCCACTACCTATGGAAAAAATAGATTTATGCCACTATGAAAAAGAAAACCTCCAGTATAAAATTATATCGTTGGGAAAAAGTAAAAGCTTTGTCCAATTTCCTAAAAAAAGAGCTATGTATTGATGAAAACAAAGCACCTTGGATCAAAGAAAATAAGAGTATATTTATGAAAGGGCATGGAAAATGGTGAGCTACAACAACACCAGTACCAAATAAAGATCCACCAACAATACAACAAGAACATACAAAATCATAATCTCTCAAAAAAATAGTGCCAAGAAACCCTAAAAATGTCACCAATAAAATAAAAGATGCCATATATTTTAAAAAAAACCACCAAAAATAGTAGGGTAACCCTAGTTTCATTGAGAAATAACCAAGGAAATATTTTGTTGCATAGAAAATGATATTGCAAAAAGAAAAAAAATGTTAAAAATGTTAGAAAGACGACTCAAAAAATGCATAGATTGAACCAAAATTTGTAAAGCAAGGGGGGATTTTTCCACCAAGAATCAAGATGGTTTCATATAGTGTATGAATCTATATTTTCACATGGATTTGTAAAACTATACATATTTCAATGCATCAAAATATGTGGCATAGCCAAAACAATGGTTCAAAATATTTTACCCCCAATTTTGATGAATTGACACTCAATTTGCATGTTTTTGGGCCTTCTAGATGTAATAGTGATGTGTTTTTGGCTCCATGAGATATCAATTTTTTTTAAAGTCTATATCTCTTAAAAAATGAATAAATAATTATAGATTTGGAGCTCTGATACCATGTTGGAGCTGATCCCTCAAACCCACAACTCCCAAGGATCACTTGCAATCAAACAATTTTTACATAAAGATAAATAAATATGAAGGCTAAATTTATATAAAATATGAACCATATTAAATGTGTAAACCTCACAACATGTGAATAATGATACAATGAATGCTTATAAATAAATAATGAAACCCTAGGTCAAGATGAAAGGACATCATGACATGTGTCCTCATCCTATGACTTGAGACACAAAAAAAACATGAACTAAGTAGACTTAATTACTAGATTAATCTAACACCTCATATCATCTTCTACATTCCCACATTCTCCCATTCTCTTTCTCCTTTCCCCTTTTCCATTTTTGTGGATTTGTGTAGTTCATCCAAACTTCTTCCATTTCCTTTCCATGCCACAATCTCCTATCCTCTTTTGCATCCCCATAATCTTCCATTCCCTCTATTTTGTATAATTTTAGGTTTCTAACATATTTCTTCCACTTCCCTTCCACCTACAAAACTCCAATTTCCATTGTGCATAATTTATTTACACTTCTAGAGCTTTGAAATTCCTCTTGTAATTCCCTACCATGAAACCCTAGAGGACAACATGGTACAACACTAAAAAAATGATTTTTTTTTTGAAGTGCAACATAATAAAGATTGCAGAAGATATAATAACTTATTTTCTAAACCTAAGTCCTCTAAGGTTCCATGACTATGCTACGTGAATCCCATTAACCAACTAACAAGAATGATAAATCATCGCTATCATCATAGTAAACAAGATTCATTTAACAATATGAAATTCCATTAATCCATCACATTTAAGTGAACAATCAATATGAAACAACCATAACATGACAACAATAGATACCATTCAGAGTCAATTTCATTATCTAACATAAACAAGATACATCATTGACATTTCCCATTACAAGAGAGAGTAAAATATTGAATTACAACATTACATCATTACATCAATGATTTTCCAAGATCTATTGGGAAGAATATACATTAGAGTGTAAAACATGATACAACTAATTATAGTCCACTCGATTTGTACAAATGCAGAAGTCCACATCACCAAGAGCAGTCCCCATGAACACAAACAACTACAAGGGAAACCCAATGGAGTGCAAGGAACATTCCACCCAACCAAATGGAACCCTAAGGTCCACCCCCCATGCTAGGAGATAACAATAAGGTCCCACCACAAACAGTCAAGAGATAGTTCTAAGAACGACACAAGGCTAACATGTCTCCAATAAACAAGTACATTAAAACAACACACAAAGTGACACCACTTCCAGAGGTATGAAACAAAAAAGTGAACACAAGACAAGGGAATGCTAGGTTGCTATAGGGAGGAGTGTCATCACATAGCTTGCTATGGGTTACCCTGGTGTAACCTTCATAGGCTATCAAACCCCCATCCTAGGTTACCCTGGCAACCTCTATCAGCTGTTGAACCCCCATACAAACTCATGCAGGATCAACATACCTTCCAAGAGAAGGTAGTTGATCTTTCCATTTCAAGCCATCCCACTCATCTCAAGCCTGAACAAGCACTTGAGCCATGAGTGAAGTGTTATCTTGATTAATGTGAACTACCCAACCCCCTAATTTATTTTAGGTTATCACTAATTAAGGAAACTCTCAATGAGTTGCCCTGGTGCCACTTTGTGTGCTGGACCCCCATAGAGAGCCACTCCCCCTACTAACAACTAGAAGACCCAAAAATATCCAACCGGGTAAAGCCATTTGCACAAATTCACAAAACCTCATAAACATACACAAAAAGGCGAGGCATAAACCATCCTGCACACAAGTCCCAATCAAAGTGGAGGGTATAACATGCAAGGCTAATTACCCTCGTAAACTCATTCAACCCATAAACCACCATCTCAAAAGAATGATCATAGAATCCAACAAGTGACGAGTGCATGGCTAAAACCCTCAACATCACATTGCAAGTAACACATCATCTAATTCAAGACTCAAACATAATAATTCAACCAATAATATTTTTTCCCCAAACCTCTAGAAGTCAACCACAACAACTCGCACAATATACTCCCCCTTATACAATAATCAAAATAGACCCAATTTCAAAATCAAGCACTAAATTCCATACAAATAAACCAATGAATTAGACTAAATTAACAACTCAACCATACATATTTGTGAAAGTACTCAACATTCAGTGTCTAACCAAAGACATTCAAACTTGCCTATTTAACATAATACAATCACAACTTCGTCAAGACACATGGCTTAGAACAACAATTAATCATAGTAATAGCTATATCCATCACTTGATAATAAGATACAATTATACTTGTCTAACATCACATAAACAATAAATGGATTATTTCAGAAAAATACCACCATTATTACCTCAATCATTTATATTTCATAACCAATCCTTAATACTTTACCCACACCCCTAATTTACTTTCTCCTTAGCATAATCAAATTAAATAGAGCTAAATGAAGGTAAGAGATTGTAATTAGATTATCAATTTCCATTCACAATAATTCTTGTAATTAGAATATGCAATATTCTTTTCTAATATTGAAACATATAAATAACCCCCACTACTTTAATACATATTTTAACCACTTAACTAAATATATGTATATGTATATATATATAAATCTATAACTATATAAAAACATACTCACATCTATTGAATGTTATACATACTTATAGAATGCAAGATATTTATACAATGAACCCATGCATATAGATGTTCACATATAAATATATATATATATATACACTAGCATCCTTTCACATTCTGAGATGGAAATAGAAATGTTGGGTATATTTTGAATGAAGGGTCATGTTTGGGTGCCATGCTTGGTGTAGTAGATTCCTTCACAAGTCTATAAATCCAGTCTCTTAAATGTAGAAAGAAAATATGAGCAAATGTTGGATGTAGAGTTTCATTGTAGGAGCAAAGACAAGTTGAGGCATAAGGAGGTTGTTCATAGTTGCACATGTGCTACCATTGTGGAGGAAAAGAGGAGAATGGAAGTAGTTTTTTTTTAATCTCATGTATTTGAAGATAATACATACTTGGCCTCTCTTCTTGGTGGAGTTTTTTATCACAAGGGTTTCTCCACATAAATCCTGTGTTATGTGATGATCTTGTGTTGCTAATTTGTGCCTCATTTATACCATCTTATGATGATGGTATTCTTTATATATTGTTTTTATAAGTTAACATTATATGATGTTATTAAACATGTTATGTTGGATATTTTTTGGATTCATAAAGAAGATGGATCTAATCATGGTAATTCAATATTCAGGCAACTTAATTTTCAGATTTTTATGTTGTTGTATTCCAAGCCTCCTGTCTCATCTATTGAAGTCATATTTGGATAGAGATTGAATTTACAATAATTGGTATACGAACCTATTTATTTCTCATCAACCAACACATTCAAAACAACTAAAATAAAATATTATTTTTATATTTTGTTGATGTTTTTATCTTTACTTCCATGTCTAGATGTGTGAAATATAATTAGATATTATCAAATAAATACCTTCATAATATTTACATGGTTGTTCATTTACTTTATGAAGGTGCAAAACCCTTGTATTGTCAAACCAACATATAGTAATTTATTGACAAATAAATGAGAGTGTTCTATGTAATACATATGGTTTGTCATAGGGTTTTTTCTTTTCATGCCATAAGAAAATACACTACTTAAACCAAACACAACTCCCATTCTATTATAATGAAAAACAAGACAATTTTGGTTGGATGAACCTTTGCACATTGAAAGCATCCTATTTACGGAGCCATATAAGTATTTCAACCATAATACAGAGGAGTAAAGACATAAGTGGCTCTAGGAAAAAAATATAAATAGTCCCAACCATGCAAACTTCTTATTCGAGCAAGAGATTTGGCAAGTCAACATGAAGAAATTATTTTCATTTGAAATATTTCCAAATTTTTCTAAAGATATTTATAGGATCTTATCACCTAAGCTAGATTTTATGAAAGGGCTCAAAATTCCAAAACAATTATTAAACCATGGTTGTACTATTAAATTTCTATAAGATTATGCAAATTATTAATTTTAGTAGCAAATTTCACAACTCCAAAATTTTAATCAAGCATCAATGAGTAATTATATGTATCTACTGATTTTAGAATTTGTTTACTAACTACTAATAATGATGAAATAATATTAATTTAATTTCCAAATTATATTTTAAGTTTAAGTTTAGAATCTCAGTAGTTAATTAAGTATGTTTATCATCATTTATTCATAATGTTATCAAATACAATTATGTTTGCAATCCTCAAAATCAATTAAGTCATTAGGTAATAAAATTCTAATTAGTTAAAATTTTAGAAGGTTAAACTTGTAGGAACAATGATAATTTCATCACTAAATACATTTATCCATAACCAAGTAATTAATTTAGGCAATGATAAAGTTTATGCACTATTATTCTAACGAGCTAGTTATCAGTATTAAATTACATTCATCAACTAATTAGAAAAATCTTATAAAAGTATTAGATTTGATAATAAAAATTGTTCTATCAATATTTAATCAACAATTGAACCACTATAAAATTGTACACATTAATCCTTATAAGTATTTTGGTTTCAAAGCTTGGATATTAGGTAATAGAAGCTGGATTTATTGGCCTTGTGAAGGTTTTATTGAGTAAACCTAGAAATCCAATAGTGCATAGGTTTGGAACTTATGAAGAAAAATCCAACAAAGAGAACCTAGAAAAGGACATTGAAGCAAAGGTTGAGAACATGAAGGTTGGTTTTTAAAGGGATTTTGGTGCCCCTAAAGCCCCTACAGAGAAATACAAAGGCACATCTGCTCCTTCGAAGACTCCACAAGGAACAAGAAGGTCAAGTAGGACCCCAGTCTCCCCTCCTAATGTTGCAAAGTTCTCTAGAACAAAGCCTATAGGAAGTTCTAAGAAGAAAGACACATCAAGCACCTCTATGCAACAAAATTCTAAAAAGAGAAGAAAGAAGGAAAAGGAAACTAGAGAAAAGTATGTTAGTTGTGAAGATGAAGAAGGACCCCGATTGTTCTAGAAAAGAAAATCTAGTGTCTCTCAAGAAGAGATTGGTGTAGATAAGGGAAAAGAGAAAGAGGAGACACCTCCCATCCATAAGCATAGTCCTATGGAGTTAGATGCATTATTCAGTGGTATTGCAGAGTTTGGAATACTGAAGAAAACTACTAAAATATATTTGGATGCAAATGATGAAGTCAAGAAAAAAATTAAAGAGGCTATAGTGAAATACATGGTGATATTCAATTTTGGCCTAGGTGAGATTGAGGATCAATTACCAGATGATCTAAAAGGTGTGTTGAATGCAAGAAGAAAAGAGGCTATTATAAAGGATGCAAAGATGAATACATTTTCCTTGGAGAAGATTGGTTCGTCATTGTCTCATGAGGATAGACTCAAGATGTCTCAATTGTATAGCAATAAATTTAGGACAAAGCAAAGATTTAGTACTATTACGAGTAGAGATAAGGAAGATATTGAGAGGTTAAGGAAAGAGACATTGTAGACAATGGAAACACATGCCAAGGAGTTGGGAATCTCTATGGATGATGAAGATCATATGCAACAAGACACACTCCTCCTAGAAGATAATGATTTATTCAATAAACAAAATAAGAATGAGCATGGGAAACAAGAAGAAACAATGATGGATAATACCCTTCCAGATGTGGAGGTAAATACCGAACAAAGTCAAGAAGATAAGAAAGATGTCCTGGAGAAGACTAAAGCACAAAAAGAAGAAACTTTACCTCCTAAAGTTGAGAAGACTACAAAAGAATGTTTTGTCAGTGGTGAGAAAGAAAATAGTGATAAAAATGAAGAAAAAATCAATAAAATAGGTGGTGAATCCTCTAATTCCTCTAGAGATTCATTAAAAGATATTTTAGATATGTGGTTATAGTTTCAATTGGTGGTGTCTACACAACTGCTATAGATTCCTATGCAACAAGGTCAAGTGGACCTAGACAATATTTCCCCTCTACACAAGCTGCAACTTGGTGACTTATCTCATGCCTCTACAAGAAAGGATATTCTTCAAAATCACCAAAAGATTACTGAGTTGGTGGATGAAGTTGTGAAGATATTGCAAGGAATTCCCAAAATTTATATTGACAATTCTTCATCCAGTGTGCAACAATTGAAGTTATTTATTGATTCCTTTAAGGAGTATTCTGCTAGTTTGGAAGAGAAGATAGAGAATAAAATGGCAAAGAAAGTCAATGATAAAAGGTTAGCTGATATTTCTAATAAGTACATGGTACTGCACATGCCAATTTTCAAGACATCTTAAAGGAAGTACATAAGTGTTTGGAAGAATCTAAAGTGTTATTTCAATTTTTTTTGAAGTGGACAATTTCTAAAAGGAGCATTAAGGATCAGCTGGACTCAATTCAATCTCAAATTTTTTTAGGCCTCAATTGTTTATGATCTAGTGAGTGATGTAGATGGAGCTACAAGAGCTATCATTGAAAACATACATGGTCAATTCTTTCTACTGCAAGAAAAAAAGGAGAAAATAATAATGCAATATAGTTAGCTCAGAGATATGTTAAGTGCAAGGTTTACTCCTTTAACTGAAGTTTTATCTAATGATGAGAAGATTGTGTAAAAGAATCCAGTGCCTAGTTCTCCAAAAGAAGTAGAAAACCTCCATGTTCAATTTGAAAATTAGTGCAATATGCTTGCATTTTCCAAAAAGGATTGGGATGTTTTAAAGAAGGATTGGGAGGAAAACCTTGAAAAATTGAAGGTGTCTCATAAGGGTATTTTACCCTCATCTAGTTAAGGTGTATGTTTTTACTTTGTATGTGCAATTTTATAATTTTAATCTACATATACAGAGCTAGTAGATGAATTTGTGGTACATTTTTATCATTTTTGGTGATGGATAACATAGAAAGGGGGAGTAAAGTAGATAGGGGGAGCTACTCTCATGTAAATATATCAGTAAGGGGGAGTAAAGAAGAGAAATATCTTTTTGGTAACCTTTACGCTTGATGTCAAGGGGGGATAATTTTTTGGAGTGTTTTGGAGAAGTATGTTGTCATCAATGACAAAGGGGGAGATTGTTGGAAACTTGAGCATGATGGTATATGGAATTGTCATTAATGGCAACCCATTGCAAAAGTGATGGTGCACCTATATGTACATAGTCTAGAGAAGTTCAAAGAAGATCAAGTGTTTTGGTGAAAATTTCCTAAGTACCAAATTGGAAGAGTATGCTACAAAGGAATAGTTTTGTGGTCTACATTGCTCCACTTTGAATCATCTTAGTATGTAATTATGAGGTAATAATGGTCCATGTTGAAGCAGTCTATATCTAGAGTTTTAAGGTTGTATGTCTCCACAAATGAAGATATTGATAATAGAGTATCAGGCTTAGTAGAAGTAGAGTTACAAGTACAAAGTGCATATTGAAATTCTTTGCATTCCACCACAGATAATTATTATGCTATGTGATTTTTAGGAAGTGTTTGAGGATGTAAAAAGTGTATGCAATCCAAGTGGCAAGTGATTTGGCAGTCCACATGTCAAGTTGTGGATGAACATTTGGTTCATTCAGTTGTTGCTTCAATGATTTTTCTATACGGTGCCAACATAAGGGTTTTGGGGTCATGTGGAGTTGAATTGTGTAAGGAGAAGATTCATGGGAGTGATTATAGGTCATTATAATATATTTTGATGAAGAATACATTTTGGTTCCTTTTGCAAGGCGTGTGTGATGGATTTTTAGGTCGATAGGTCATGGTGTTACACGGTTCATTAAATTAGGCTAACCTAATTGATGATATGAGTGTTTGTGGAATATATGCATATATATAGAAGGTTAATTTAGTGTTGATAATAGTATGTAAGAAGTGTGTGAATATGAATGTAGAGATAGTGAGGGAGATGTGATGCAGAGTGAAGTGTGAAAAGTCATAGTGGTGAAGTATGAAGTATGTAAAGTTAGTTTTTTAACCTTAATTAGAACCGTATCTTTAGCATATTGAAAATGCATTGTTACTAGTTCAAAATATTATAGTGATCCATTCTTATAATTTATTTTCTATTTTGAATAGTGAGTCCTTTGGGCAGTGAATCCTTGTCAGTGAGCCATTCTTTTTAGATAGTGAGTCCTCCATTTTGTAATCCATTGTAATTGGTTATAATATATTGTGTGCTAATCCTCATCGAGGTTTTTCCCTTCCAAGGGTTTTCCACGTAAATATGGTGTTCTTATGTTTATTATTGTGATGCATGCTTTAATTGTTCCTTTCCATTTCTGCAAGTTTGATAAGATGCTTTGAATGCATTTTTAAGTTGACGAATTTAATTAATTCAAGTGAATACTGATTCCCCCCCCTCTCAGTATTTCAGGTGTTCAACAATTAGTATCAGAGTTTGGTTCCTTCAATTGTCTTAAACATTGAAGTAGATCTTGGAGGTTGAACACATGGAAACTAGGAAGTATCCTATCCCTCTAAAAGAAATTATGATGGAAGGGTTTATTAAAGAAGATTGTGAAGTTGACATGGAAGGAGAGCTAAGATATGCTCTTGATGGTCTAGATCAAGAAAAATGTGAGAATAAATATATAAAAGGAAATATTAAGGAATTAGATGAGTACATAAAAAAGTTGATGGATCAAATCAAGAATGTTAAGAAAGACTCAAGGAAACAAATTAGCAACTCAAACAATCAAATGAGACAGTCGCCAATTTGAAAGTGCGGGTTGAAGAAGGAAAAAGAGTTGAAGACTGCTTGGATTCCAAGTTGAAAGATAAGTCTCTAGAATGTTCAAGACTTGAAGAAGAAGTTGTGTCTCTAAGGAAATATCTGGAGAAAGCAAAGAGTTAAGAGGAAAAATTCAAGAAGAGATCCACCTTGCTTAATGATATGCTTGCTAGTAAAAAAGCTACCAAAGAAGGATTAGGGTTTGAAAAAAGAGGAACCTCAAATAAAAATTCAACTCCAGACGATTTAGAAAAGAAGAATAATGAGCAAAGGAAGACTCGAGATAGGAAGAGAAATTTAAAACATGTTCACAACCATAAGTAAGATTTAAAAAGGCCTCCTATCAGATATCCAACTACATAAAGGTATTTATCTTTTAATGGTTATTGTTATTCTTGCAAAATATTTGGACATAGAGCTATAGAGTGTAGAAGTAGAATGAATGAAAAATTTCAATCAATTTCTATTCAGTGCCATACATGCAATAGATTTGGTCAGAAGGCTAGTGAATACAAAAGTCAGATGATGAATGGTTCTAATAGTGGTATGATGTTCCAATCATTCAATGGTTACTATTATACATGCAATGGGTTTGCGCATAAGGCTTTTGAATGCAGATCTAAAATGGAAAGAAGTAAGTTTATTTAGAAAAATGGTGTCATATGTCATAAATGCAATAAACTAGAACACATAGATA